>VZTX01015791.1:0-38361 GCA_013400915.1 Pardalotus punctatus | reverse complement strand
CCATGGGTCGCCGCGCCGGGTGAGCGGCCCCTCGGCGTCTCGAACCGCCCCGGCGCCGCCGTCCCTCACCGCAGGTGCCGCCGCCGCGTCCCAGGGAGAGGAGCCACCGTGGGGCCGAACGGCGGCCGCCCAGGCCGGGGAGGAGCCACCGGTGAAGCGATGCAGGAAGGTGAGTGGCCCCGGGGAACTGGGCAGAGTGACCGTGCCACCCCCCGGGCACTTGCGAGAGTACCCACAGGCGGAGGAGCCCAGTGTCATCCATTCCATCCACCTACCCACCCATGCATACACCTATCCCATCCATCCATTCCGCCCATCCATTCCATCCATCCCATCCGTCCGTCCATCCATCCATCCATCCATCCATCCATCCATGCATCCTTCTCTCCATTCCCTGCACACAGGAGCATCCCTGTTCTTCCACTCTTCCCTGCCTGCTGGGATGGGTGTCCCTCTTGAAGCCCACCACGCCTGGCCACTGGGTGAGAGTGAGATGCTGGGTTGTGGCTGCAGTGTTGTTCCCACCTCCACATGCTGTTTCTCCACAGCCATTGCCATAACTGAGCAGCCGGTCTCCGTCTCTGTCCCGGTGGGCTACTCCTTCATGCTGCGGTGCCGAGCCCAGGGACACACCTCACTGCAATACCAGTGGTTTTGTCAGTGCCAGGTAAGGATAGGGTGGCCCCAGGTGTGGCACCAGGCTGGGTCCCTGCACACAGTTGGGGAGCTGAAGGAGGGGATGAAACCAGCAATTTCCACTTTTGCTTCTCTTACAATGGGCTTTCTAGTGTCTTCTACTGCCAGCAGTGAGGAGAGAATTGCTGCCCACTGCCTATGTTTTCCCTTTAGTCTGACTGCCGCCTGATTCCTGGAGCAACCAATCAAGACTTGCCCATCATTGCAGAGCAGACCCAGCTCTACACCTGCAGAGTGAATGACCTCCACAGAAATGCCGTCTTTTCTGACTGGGTGAAGGTAGAGGTCCATCAGTGTGTTGCCAGAGGTACAAGCGTGTCTTTTACCTTCTTGATGTAATATGGAATCACAGAGTGGTTTGGGTTGGAAGAGACCTTCAAGCTCATCTTGTTCTACCCCCTGCCATGGGCAGGGACACCTTTCGCTAGACCAGGTTGCTCCAAGCCCCATCCATCTGCACCTGCACCTTCACCTCATGCTTGCCACGGGTTTTCCAGAGTTATTCTGGGTATTGGGACTGGAAGAACCCATCTGGGTACTTCAAAACTGACCAAAAGTAACTTGGGGTGTGGTTGACCTTAGAATGTTTACTGCACCCTTGGCAGGAAGGAACGAGGGTCAGGTTTGGGAAGCCAGAGGCGGGGCTTTGGTGTGGCATTTACTATCACAGGCATTGCTGCCAAGGGTTCCCTGCTCCCCAAAGAGAAAAGTGCAGTGGTGATGGTGAAAAATGGCCATTGTTTGCTGTTCTTGTGGAGGGGGGGACCAATTCTGTGTTGCTGCCTTGCAGGTCTGCCCCCTCAGCTGTGGCAAGGAGAACCAGTCATCGTCCTCAACCCCAGTGAGCAGTGGGTGGAGGTGGGGCAGCCGCTGCAGCTGCAGTGTGCTGCCATGGGGGTCCCAGCCCCCAGCTACCAATGGTACCGCAATGGCAACCTGCTGGAGCAGCAGAAGAGAAAAAAACTCTGGGTAAGGTTTCCTGGGGATGGTTCAGAAGCGTTGGCTGCTGAGGTGGGTAATGGGAGAGGCGGATTGCAGGGTTGTGAGAAGGCCCTCCATGTGTCACCCCACTGCTTTGATAGCCGGCTGGATAGCTCTGGGTGAAGGGGGGATATATTTTATGGGCTTCTTTGAAAGTTGTGGATATTCTTGTAAGGAGGTAGCCAATCCACAGATGTGTTAAGGGCTCTCAGCACATCTCTTGTGCCCTTTACAGCGGAGACACGTGAACAGTAATTTTCTGTGCGTGCAGGGGACTGCGGATTGATGGGGCTACGGGAATGCTTTCTGCCTGCTGGAGACCTAGAAGGAAAAGTGGTTGATCCTGGCAGAAAAGAGTCAGGAAGGCAGTAGAAGGGCTGGCTTTATTTTGTGTTGCTGGCTGAGTGTAAATCAGTGCTGTCTTCTTGAATCAAGAAAGGTTTCCTTCCAGGGCATCATGCAAAGGGCACAAGGACAAGACATCCAGTCTTCTCAGCAGTGGTCAGTGGTATTACAGGTGGTCTTAGATGGTATTACATGGTGGCCTTAGATTGCACTTCTGATGGGAAAGTTCAGTCTGGGCACTAAGAAGGGGTTGTTTTCAGAGATGGATGGTGCTGTGCTGGAGCCAGAAAGGCAGCAAGGTCTCTGTCCTTGGAGGTGTTCAGGGCTTGAATAGACAGAGCTGTGGCCATCCTGACTCAGTGGTGGCTTTAGTCCCTTTCTGAGCAGGATGCTGGGCTGGAGAACCAGAGTCCTTGCCAGCTAGTACTGCTCTGGTTCTTGTCCCTGTCCTGACTTTTTGTGTGGCAAAGTCTGTGAACAGCAGGAAAAATACTTTTTATTCCATGAACACGAGTGCCTTCAGCAGATCGCATCAGGGAGCTTCAGACTTTTACCATAAATAATGTGATTTAACTTTTCATCTGCCTAGATCGCCCATGCCAAGGTCAGTGACTCTGGCACATACCTCTGCTGTGCCTCCAACCGTCACGGAGAGCATTGGACCAACGCTGTGGACATTCACATTGGTGAGCAGAGCCAGCCCACATCGCTTTGCTGCACATTACCTGGTGTGAGACATAATTAGAGGGGACAAAAGAATTTGGTGCTCTCTGGAGGTGCTGAGCTGGTGACCAAGGACCGTGATAAATAGGATTCCTTGATGTTGGGGCTCTGAGGGAGCAAAGGGAGCAGCGGCTGGAAAACCGCCCAAATGCAGTGATGCACTGTCGGGCCGGTGGGATGCTGCTGGGCCCTGCAGTGTGTCAGACACCTGCCATGTAAGGGCAGGCTCAGTGCTCTCAGCTGCTCCCTGCTGTTTTCTTGCCATGCCAAGGTGCTGCTTCTGCAATTCCAGGCCAAATCACAGTGGGCTTCTGTGCCCAGATTAATTTCCAGTCTCACTGAGATGAAGAGATGTGCTCAGACAGAGAGCTGGAGAGGATGGTGTTTATTTGGGAAGGTTCAGGCCCCTCAGGCTGGCAGCCCAGGGCTGATGCTGCGTGGGTGATGAATCACAGGGAGAAGATGTGTCCCCAGAGCTTTGGGCACGCTCCACCTCTGGCGGCTTTGGTCCCCTGCCTTTGTCCTGTCTGAGGCAGGAAGAGTGCCAGCTGGCTTTGCTGGCTCTTTACTCCATCTAGAGATTTTTCTATGCCATAATCTTCTTATTGGGCCTTTTAGGCTGGCTTTAAAATTTCTCCAAAGTGCGGATGGATCCCATGTAGTCAGAGAGCTCTCTGCCTACCTTCTCACAGCTAGCAAAACAACATCCTGGGGGAACAGACAGTGAGAAAAGACCAGATTGGGTTGGGTTCAATGTGTTACTGCTGGGGAGCTTTATCATGCAACAGGTGCCTCTCTCAGAGGCAGAAAAGGATGAGTGGTTTTATTCTGAAGCTTTTCAGGCATCTCTAGTGCATCAGCAACACTGTTTGGGGGGCCAGACGTCTTCCAGACCTCTGAGATTTATGCAATTTATCCTTAATTTCTTCTTTTAGAGCACGTAGGGTTCTAGAATTTTCTCCTGGGCTGGATTTCAAAATTTATTTCTAATTTAAATAGGAAAAGCTGGAGCTGTTAAGGTAATGGTGATTTTAAGAGTTGGAAGTGCTGAGGCTGGACAGCTTGTGGACCAAATTGAGTAATATTTGGGGTGGCATTTCTGAGCCAGAACTGCTAAAAAATCAGGGAAAGGCAGAGCAGGGAGATGAAAAACGCTGGGATTATTATTGCAATCAAAAGCAAACAGGACAACTTCCTCTGAACTGGACGTTTCTGGGGAGAAACTCTGCTTTGGCACTTTTATTTTCCTTGACTCCTGTTTCCTTTGCTTTTGCTGCAGCGAGGGAGCAGGTGTCACATCAGGTACGAGCTTCTCCATGCTGACCCTCCTTCCCTGGTCTGCTACTTCTCCAGACTTTGCTTTCCGGCTGCTCAGGGTGTCATAAATCAGGCTGGATTTCATAACATCAGACCAGTGTCTTCAAGATTAGCAGTCAGGCTATGAAGGAGTTGCCTGAGCAGTGTTGCTTGTGCAGATCCTCTGTGTTTGATCCAGCTGTGCATTGCTGGGGATATTGGAGCAGGATTCAGACCTGGTAATGGGAGCTGGGCCCACCCAGGCTTATCATTTCCCTCTTCCTTTCCCAGGTATGGGTGGCTCTGGAAAGTTTTTTGGTGAGTACTGTCATCTTTTCTTTCTGAGCAATTATCCCCTTAATTAAAAGCCAGGCTCCAGGGTGGATGGGAGGACAGGGAATGGGAGTGCTTTTTCTGCAGAGATTGCTTCAAGCCTTTATGCCCACAGTGCCACAGGCTCTGCACTTTTGGATTAGAGCTGCACAGCATGAGTCCCATCCCCTGGCAAGCCCTGATCTTTCTCAGCAAGTGGAGTAAGATTATTCCTAATGAGTAACTGAGTCTTAAGCTCTGTGCCTGCCAAATGATTTTAAAAGTATTGTTCACATGACAACTTACCCTACTTGACATACCTCCTCAGAGCAGGGCAAAGTTCCTTTGCTCCCACCACTACTGAGTGACATAAATCCTGGTTTTTTTACAGTGGCATATGGGGATAAAATCAAAGCAGGAGCCCAGGGTTTCTCTCCTTCAGCCTCATGAGGGAAAGGGCCCCTTAACCTGGCTCAGTGCATTCCCCTTCCAGGCACCACTGACACGCAAGACCTGTGGTCACGGTAGGGCAGGTAGAGCAAAACCTCTGCACTCCTGGGATTTTGGTTGTCAAATGAAAATTTTTCAAGCCTTTCTGTCAAAATGATTGTGTGTGTATTTTGTTGAAGTGTTCAGAAAGCCAAGGGCTTTCTGGAGGGTGCTCTGGGCTTGCAGCAGCCTGGGGTCTATCCTTCCTGCCTAACTCTTTCATTAGATTGCCCATATCCTCACTCCAACAGGAGGAACTGAGACCTTGCCTTCTGCTGAGCATTTGCGGCTTTTTCACTTGGTGTTTGTTTTAGCTACAGGCAAGATAGCACTTTTAGTGGGCAACAACCGCTACCAGCATCACCCCAACCTCATGGCTCCTGTCAGGGATGTGTTTGAGCTGAGTCGTCTTCTGGAGCATCTGGGCTTCCAGGTTGTCTCCCTCCTGGATCTGAACAAGGCTGAGATGGCAACAGCAGTCAGTCGGTTCCTGCAGCTCCTGAGGAAGGGAGTCTATGGTAAGGCCAAGCCAGCGCAGCCACCTGCCCATGCTGAGTAGGGATTAGGCAATTTTCTGAGCAGTCATTGAATTAAAAGAGAAGAAATTGAACTTTGCTTTCTCAAGGGAGACCCGCATCAGTAGCAGGCTTGGCAGGAGCCCCAGGCTAAATGTGGTTCAGTTTTGGCCAGGTAACAGTCAGGCAAAGTGAGTGTTTCTCCATGATGTGGCTCACCTCCAACCCCAACAGCATGGGCTCACACTGAGTTTTTGGGGAGCCAGTGCTTCTGATAGTGAATGGGAAAGGGAGTTTTGATTTTTTTTTGGATGAAAGAACTGAGGAGACTGACTGATTGGCCCCCCCACACACTCATGTATGAGGCGGGGAGCTCCTTTTGATCCCTGGCTGCTGCATCTGGTCATGATTTCCTTGTTTCTCTTTCCTGAAGGTCTAATTTGGGCCCCTGACAGCCCTTTTGCAGAAGGCCATTCCCAGCTGCAGGTGGCTTTGGAGCTGGGCTTTGAGCTTGTTGCATGCTGTGCTCAGTGGGAAGCATTCCTCAAACACAAACCCAACCAGCAGATCTTGTGGGTCTTAAAGCAGGTGTTCAGATTTGGTGGTGAAAGTAGCATCTTTGGGGTTCCTGAGATTCTCCCAGCATGACAGATATGCTGAAAAACCTTGCAGGTGCTTTTTTTTTGCTTCCAAACCTCAGTGTGAGGCATACCTGCCAGCTGTGTGGCACCCAGACAGTGAAAGTCAGTGTGGGCTGATTTCGGGCTGGCACTCAGCGTGAGGTTTGGAGGTTGTGCAGTGAATGGGGACCTGGCCATGGGGGAAATGCTGCACAACCACCCTGTTCCGGGAAGCACTGACTCATTGTGAGAGGCTGAGATGGTGGGAAGGGCTGTGCACCATCCTGGTGCTCCGGCTGATCGCATCACCTATGACAGCGTATTCCCGTGACTTCACTTGCAGCTTCCTTTTGTTGTTGCTCTCTGAAATCCCCTTGTATCCCAGGCTTTACCTCCTCTCCTAGGCCAGAGTCATCCCAGCTGCCGTTCTTACCCTCTATCCATGGCACGTGAAGACCAAATGGCATTTTATCCATGGCCCTTCTAAGGGCTGGAGAGAAAAAATGCTTGGAAACATTTTTGGAAATATGAAAGCAAACTTTTCATATTGTCCCACCTTATTTAAACTTCTAGAGCTTTTTTGCATTTGTGGCCTCTGATCCTTCTGGCAAAATTGATTTTGTGTGCTGTCAGGAAAAACACTAACAGCTGAGTTACTGAACCTTAGTAAACATTGAGTGTCTGTGAGGCAATGTCTGCTTGGGTTCAGGTTTTCTTTGCAGCTCTGCAGGCTGAATGGTGTGCTATTCTTTGGAGGCAGTGAGCCCCAGTGTGGGCTGGGCCCAGCAGTGATTGACTTCAGGATTCTTGCCACGTTCGCTGGAATCCTGATTTAATGGTGGGACATTGGGTCAGGCTGCCTGCTGAGCGCCCCAGTTGTGGTGCAACTCCACAAGCAACCCAGGCAGCCTGTTAAAAAACCCCAGAGGTGCCTGTGGCAGCCAGTCCTGTGAATCCATGTGTGTGTTGGACATGCTCCTGCAGCGTTGCAGTGTTCTTGCTTGAGGAACCTACCTGGAGGAACCACTTCCTGTGTAGGAACCACCAGAGCTGAAGTCAGGAGAGCTTTGTGTAGACATACAGAGGGAGGAGAGGGCTGGCTGGTGAACATGAACCTCTGTGGGGTGGTGCTCGGTGCCCCTTGTTGGATGGTTTGTGCTGACGAGGGAAGTTTGGCTTTGCGGTCTGTGTAACTGTCCCTCCAGGAACTCTAGGCTTTTGTGAGACTTTCTTCCACATCTCTAGACCATCCCAGCACAGCTCCTTGTCCCTCTCCTCCCAGGCCTTGATCCTGAAGTGTTCAAAAACAAGTGGATGTGGCACTGCATGGTGTGGTTTAGTTGGCATGGTGGGATTGAGTCCAAGGTTGGACTTGATGAACTTGAAGGTCTTTTCCAACCCTGATAATTCTGTGATCCAAAGGCTTCTCCAATTCGCTCTATGGAGGTGGTGGGTTATCAAGCTGCTTTTCCTCCAGATCTCATCTGAGGAAAGCTGCAGAGGATTTTTGAAGACCCCAAACACCCCCTAAGTGATCTAATTATTCCACCCTCAGGCAAATGAGGAATCCCCACGGATGTTATTTTGAGCATCCCAAAAAGTCCCAAGTCAAAAAAATTACATTGGAAATGCAGCAAAAGAGCAGAAAGCTGTGAGTGGAATACTAGGAGTGTGGAGTCACGCCTTGATTAAGCTTCATGCTGAGATGTCCTGCATTACAAGCAGTGCCTGGAGCTTCCCCTTTTTAATTTGGTGCTCGGAAGTTTGTCTGTGATGAGTAGTTTTGACTCATATGATGTGGGAAGAACTCAGAATAAAACAACCCTTTCCTTCTCTGGGCAAATTGTTGACTTTCCTGTTCAGGAGGAGAGATTAAGTCCGGGAGAGGTTGGAGAAGTTGCTCAGGTGATGTGAAACTCACCTTTTTTTATTTGAACATGAGTCTTTGTGGTTTCTATAGCATGGGGAGCACTTGGTGATACATTCAGGTACTCAACAAGACATCCAAAGTTAGAAGATTTAAGGATGGAATCATTCTTTGTGGGCTTTCCTCTAATATTGCATTTTTTTCCAAGCCTCATTGATGCTACCTGGTAACAGATGTCATCACTTGCCTTGCATGTACAGGCAGAGGGACGAAAGCCACCAGTGCTCAATGGCTCAAGGGGCCCAACCTGCATCTAATTTTTATAGAAGGCTTCCTGTTTTATACTCCTTTCGAGTCTCAGGGGAGGGTTTTGTGGCTCTGATTCGCAAGTTATGAAAGTCTAAAGCTTCTGCAAATCAGGGCCTGCCATCTCTGGCTGGTGATCCACAAGAAGAGGAACCCAAATCTCATGGGCACCTGTGAAAATGGCCATTTGAGAAACTTTCCATTGTCCCCTGAGAATAGAAACCAAAGGTCTTTTTGACTATGAGATCATGTTTTCCATCCTCCACACAATGAGATCATGCTTTCAGCCCTTCAGCTCCTGCCCCTGTTACTGCATCCTTGCAGAATCAGACCAAAGTGAGTGTCCTGCCAAGTCCAGGGACAGGAACAGTGGAGGGAAAATAGAGGAGAGGTTACTCACTGAAGTGTGGGTTTTTGCAACAAACTGAGTGAAGAATTTCTCCTGCTATTGCCTCCTAGCTGCTTCTTCCCATTTCTGACCTCTCATTCTTCACTGTCCCTCGGTTGCAGTAACACAGCTCTCTGTGTCACCTCACAGAGCTATTTTTAACCCATTTCAGTTCCCCAAGTTGGCTTTCACCAGCCAGCATCCTCCACACAGTGTCATTGGTGCTGGGGAGCGGTACTCAGCCACTGTGCAGCTTCCGTTTGGGAAGCTCCAGCCTGCGTGGGGATCCCTGTGCTGGTCCTGCAGTGAACACAGGGCTTGGAGAGGAGCTCCAGCTTAGGCCATTCCAAGCTCCCCAGTTCT
The DNA here is from genome assembly GCA_013400915.1 of Pardalotus punctatus. Lineage (NCBI taxonomy): Eukaryota > Metazoa > Chordata > Aves > Passeriformes > Pardalotidae > Pardalotus > Pardalotus punctatus. The sequence continues at coordinate 29,460 of VZTX01015791.1, read as the reverse complement.
GGCTTCCCACTGGATAGCCCTGTGTTGCCATCTCTTGGAAAGGCAGAAACCATTATTAAGTTTCATGTGGTTAAGAGTAGAATCCAAAATTCTTATTGGGTCTTGGGCTTCCCACCAGCATCTGCATGAGTCTCTGACTCCTCCCCTTCCTAACAGGGCTGGTGCCTGGTCTGAGGTTTTCAAAGCACGTGATCCTTGTGTTCTGGACATCTGAAGAGCTCACCTCTCTATGTCTATGTCTAATTTTTCACCAGCTTATAGGTGTGTGAATATAGGCAGACCTTTGAAATTGATAATGTTTCCCGTTGCCTAATCAGTTGTTAGTCTCTTCTCCAAAACTAGGAAGCTGAGGAGCTTCTCATTTAAATGGCTGTTAATGTATTTTCCATCATGGTAAAATCTTTTGCTGTTGCCTTATTCCTTCAAAGAGTAGAGGATTAACCAAAACATTGTACAAGGGTGAAATTCAGCCTGGCAGGTGCCTAGCCTGGGTGTTGTAGCACAGAGGGTTTGGAAATGTGTAAACCCAGGGACTTCAGGACACAAACAGTGCAGGAATCCACAAGTACATGAGAGCCTCATGGGGCTGCTTCCAGCTCTAATGAGGGGAATAAATTGGGAAAAAGTTGAAACTGTGAGGTCAGTGTAGCACCAGTTCCATAGGTGCTGCTGGTCTAGGTCTGCCCTGCACCAGATCCCTTCAGGACAGGAGGTGGGACTTGGCCGTGGGGAGCTGGTTCCAGACCTATAGGTTGGCATCCTGATTCATCCTCTCCTGTCCCTGTTCCCAGCTATATTCTACTATGCTGGGCATGGGTACGAACATCTGGGGAGGAACTACATGGTCCCTGTTGATGCTCCACAACCCTATGCCCCTGAGAACTGCATCAGTGTGCAGAGGATCCTCCAGAAGATGCAGCAGCAGCAGACGGCCATGAACATCATCCTGCTGGACACCTGCAGAAAGTGGTAGGGTGCTCTTCCCCCTTCCTCACNAGGGCGGGCACCCTCAGCTGTGGGCTTTGACAGCCCCAGTGATTGCCACATCCCCCACGGTGCAGCTGAGCCTCTGTCAGAGGTTATTGATCTATGCCATAAAATTAACTACACTGTCAGGTTCTGCAGGGTGTCCTGGGGGGTGGGTCAGTCGTATATTAGTGCAGAGGGCATCAGGCCTTGTCTGGAATCTGCTGGAGAGAAGGGGCTGGAGCCCCTCCCTTGGTTTTTTGAGGTGAAGAAGCCTGGCAAGTACAGGCCAGTTGCCTCAGGCCTGTGGAGGGATGGCTCTGCCTGGCATAAATTGTTGGCTGAAACTCAGCACAGGGTTTGTCTTTTGTGTTTCAAGCCTGACCCACCTGAGCTGGCCTTGCTGATTGTGTGCTTTCCTGGTCCGTGTTTCCCACGTGCTCGGGCTGGGAGTGTTCAGCTCACCTCTTCTGGCTGCATTCTTGCTAACATCTCAGTAAGAAGAGTGCAGCATGTCAGGGAAAATATTTTAAGCCCTGCTACTTGTTTTTTACTGGCCTTAAATCCTTCTGAAGTGGTTGTATTGTGAAGCAGCTGCTGCTGAGGTCAAAGATCAGCATTTTGCCACTTTCTGTGGAAAACCCATCATCCTCCCTTGGCCTGCAGACCTCTATCCTGCTGCAGAAAATTACTGCTTGTCCAATTTCAGCAGAGGTGAGTGGACTATTGCAGTAGAAGCTGTCATTTGTTCATTTATTTCAGGCTTCTGAGGCAGATTTACAGGTCAGAAAAGACCACGAGAGCAAATGAAGGAATGTCTCTCTCTTTGTGCTGTGGTTCCTGTACTAAGAACTGGAAAGACAACAGGGTTTTTGATACCCTGAGAGAGTTGTCAGCCCCTGGAGAGATGATAAATTTTTGATGCCTTTTAGCTGCACTGGTGGGGCTGCTTGCTTTGAATAGCTTAAAACTGGCTGTGCTGGGACTTGACCTGCAGCTCTGGAACAGGAGCTTCATGTCCCTTGATACTGCCCTGAGCTCCTCAGAGTGGAGCACCCACCCCCTTTCTCCCTTCTTGCTGGCCACGGAGAGCAGAGTGTGTTGTTTCGCTGGCACAGCTGGCAGCACCTGACTGCCCTCCCCACTATGATAACAGGCCTGCAGCCAAGCAGGAGCACCTGGCTCTCATGGATACTCTGCTGGAGCCGGACTCAGGCAGCTCTGGGCTGCTGGTGTGCCATCTGAGGGCAGCATGTGATGGGAAGGCAGTGTGGGGGCTGCACAGGGACCACCAATGCAAATGTTAACAACCTATAAAACAGCTTTTGAGCTGCTGTCTGTCTCACTTCGAGCTGCTGTCTCCTTCCTTGGCATTGGCAGTGGTTCCTTTCTCAGTGGAGTCTTGGTGGTGCTCTGGGAAGAGGATGCAGTGTAAGATTTGCTGTGATATTTAGGCCAAGTTGTGCAGCTGCTGTTCTCCCTCCTTCCCCAAAGGTGACGCCTCTCCGTTCCCACAGCAAACACAGCCCTTCATGCAGTGGGTGTTATTGCTAATCTTGGGGCAGAAGCTCTCCCCTGAGCTCATTTTTTCTCAAGAAGTCACCATTTCAGCTCAGGAAAGCATCTGGATTTCACAGCTGTGTGTGTTTACACCACTATGTAAAAGAAAGCTCCCAGGGCCTCCTTTCCCAACACCCTACTGGTCAGACTGATGCCGCAGGTCTGTCAGCAGCTCATGCATGAAGCTGTATCTGTGCTAAGAGGGAGCTCACACAGAGTCTCTCTTCACCCCATGTGTTGGCATCAGAAATGCCAGGGTGGTGCAAAACACATCTCCCTTTGCCAAGTGGGAGCAGATGCTCAGCTTTAGCAGACAAGGAACCAGAACACAGAGCCTGTGTGTAGCCTCATACATTTATGTGCTGATTTTGGGTGGATGCGATTGCCTTTTCCAGGAGTTCCCTGATTTATCCTTGGACCTGGAACCAAAGATTTCTGCATTAAATTAGGAGCAGCTGAGGAGGAGATAAATCTCAATATGCAGATTTAGAAACATGTCTCCTTTCTCACATTTTCTCCTCTGATCGTCTTTAAGACAGCTTACACAAGCCAGTTGAATTCTGCCATTAAACATCTCTAGACTGTGCCACCAGCAGTAGGTGACACGCTGGCTGCTGGCAATACCCCTGTCCCTTCTGCTCTCCCTAGCATGCCAGCTCCAGCCCCAGGAAACTGTGCTGGAATTGAATTACGTGGGCTAACGCTGCCTCTGTGCCCGGCTCTTGTCACTGTGTGACTGGAAACAGCTCCGAGTCACTGGTGTGAACTGGAGGCAGCCTGTCCCCATGCTGTCAGTCTGGCTGCAGTCAGATGGGCAAGGTTTGACCATTCAGTGCAATCAAGGTATCTTTTTTGTTGCAAATCAGATCCTGTCACTATTGGTCTACCTGATTTTGGAAATAACAGGGGCTGTGCTCATTCAGCTTCATCTAGTCCGAGGTGCCAGGACCTGCTTTGGGCTTTGAGACTCATCTGTGTGTGTCCTGATCCCATCTCTCAGGGAGATCTGGGGCTGTGTCAGCCCTAGCCTGCTTTGGTTCCCTGAGGCAAAAGTGGTCTGGAAGGGCCCCATGGGGTATCCCAGACCCCCAGCAAAGGCAATTGAGCTGTAACCGTGGTGTGCACCTCTGACTTCTTGAAGGACAGCCTTCCGCTGGGCGGCGGTGATCCTGTGTATTCTCTGCACTGTGGTGCTACCTGGTAGTTGTTAAAATCCAGCCTTTGGAGGGAGGAGGTAACGTGCACCCACAGCTCCAGGTGGTACCCACAGCTCCAGGTCGTATCCACAGCTCCAGGCTCAGTGCAGGGAGCAGCTCACCAGTGCAGAAAAGTTACAGCTTTTCTGTCACTACTCCTACCTTCTCTTTTTCCTGTGGTTTGGGTTCTTGGTGGGACTCCCAGCTTTAGTCTCTCTGGTTGTAGCCGATGTGAGAGTTGATCCTACTGCCATCCCGTAGAGATGGACATGAGTGTGTGGGGCTTTGTCCCCTCCAGCTGACAGATGTCCTTAACACTGACTTATTCCTTTGCCTGCTCTCCAGGTACAACCCAGGGCGTGCCTTGTCCCAGGTGCAGCCACTGGAGCCCTGGGGAAACACTGTCTATGGTTATGCCACGTAAGTGACTTCACCATCCCCACACCTTCACACAGGACCAGACACTGGCACAGCCCTGTCTTCTCTCATTCTTTCATGCACAGTGGCTCTGGAGGCTGGAGAGGACTTCTCTCATGTTCCCTCTGGCTCTATCCCTCCATCTGCTGGGTTTGCTGTTCAGGCACTTCTGTCCTTCCTGCTGCCCTCAGCCTGTGCTTCAATTGCAAGTTGTGTGTGGAGGTGACATCAGTTCCAGTCACCTGCCCTTCAGCCTCATTCCCCAGGTGCTTGTGCCATGAGCAGCCCACGCAAAGCCTCCTGAAGATGCTGGGTGTTACTTACCAGTCCAGTGCCAGTTCCACTGGCTTTTCACCTTCGTCACCTGCCTGGACTGGCAAAGGAGACTGTGCTGTTCTATCCCATTCCCTTGCACTGCTTTTTCCCATCCCTTGGCCTGCCCACTCTCTCCAGGGCCAAAGCCAAGACTTTTGTGTTATTTCTTGAGAAGTTCACTCAAATGCAGCCAATAGAGTCTGGATGGAGCTGGCCACCCCAGACTCACCTTGGACTTCATGCCCAATGCACAACTGCGAGGCCCCTGAAGAAATGTCCTTACTCTTGTAGGAGCGAAGATGCAGAAGCCTATGAACTGCAGGATGGGGAGTTCAGCTCTGGGATCTTCATGAAATACCTGAAGAAACACATTCTGCAAGAGAAAAAGGTTACACACATGCTGGAGGACGTGTTAGAAGGTGAGAGACGAGCTAGAAACCACTTGCTTCAGTGGCAGGGGTGAGAAGAGAGAGCAGAGACTGAGTGACCTTACATCACCCCATCCCATTCCAGCTAGCCGACTGTTGCTCCCTATAATCCAAATCACAGGCCATGCCCCGTGGGAGTTTTCAGTATCCTGGCAGCAGCATGGAGACGTTCATGTAGGGCCTGAAAGGCAGGGAGACCAATAAGGAACCTGGAGTGATCTTTGTGCTTCCAACTCTTTCTCGCAGACATTGGCCGGGATCCCCTGGTCACTGGAAAGCAGGTGATGGAGATCAGGCACACTCTAAAGGAAGCCCGGTCCCTGACAGACCCCATCTGTCCCTCAGGAGCAGCTGCAGAGTGCTGGGGACACAGTGAAGGTGAGCCATGCAGGGCATGGGGAGGAGGGAACTGGGGGTCCCCATGCCCCTCAGGGACACTGCTGTGCAGGGAGGTTCTGCTAGGACCCTCCAAGGAGCTGATCCTGCTTGAATTTCCTTTCCAGAGCCTCCGAGCAGAACGGTGACCTTCCCGTGTGGGGCACGAGTGCAGCTCCACTTCCTCCGGCTCTTCTCCAACCTGATGTTCGTGTGTGCCAAGCCACAGCCACCCCCGGCCCATGTCACTGACCCCCAGCTCCTGCTCTGCTGGCCTGCCGTGAGTCCTCTGGCCAGTCCCCTTCCTGGGCTGCTTTCCCCAGGGCAGAGGTGGGAGAGTGGTTGGGCTGAGTCCTGAGGGTTGGGAAAGGCTGATCCCAGGTGAAAAAGGATCCCCTCCTCTGCATACACCTCTTTGAGACTCCTTCTACTTCTCAGGGGATTCCCTGCCTTGCTCCTCATGCATCACAAAAAAAATTTGGCAGCAGTTTGATGTCTTTAACCAGTTATCCCTCAGATTGATTCCTGGCCAGCCTTATTCAATTACTGTATTTAATCTGATTGAGGCCAAGAGCTATTCTGTTTTCTGTGTTTGAAAGCAGGTCTGGCCTTTTGACTCATACCTTCTTAGCCTGCTGTGCCAATACATCTTAATGCAACAACATATTCCTTCCCAGCTGAGCTGTACCAGCTTCCTTGCACCCTTTCTCACACTGTTGCTCATAGACCATGTGCCCCATGTGGACTTTCCTGGTGGTCTCCATGCCCCCCCTACAGATTTAATTTGCTGCTCCTTTCTGTAACCACCTCTCTTGTTTTCTGTAGCTCATTTTTGGCCCTTGTGGCTCATGGAGGGACACTGCTGCTCAGCACATTGGGGTCACTGATGCAGCGTGGTGTATCCAGGAGGTTTGGAGCCTGATCCTGCCCATTCCTAAGCTGCAGCATTGTTTCCCCTTGTCAGCTCCCTAATCATGCATGAAAGTTGTGCATGTGTGTGTAAGCATGTATTTGTGTGCTTCCCCCCACATGAGTGCTGGGGGAAAAGGAGGATCCAGCTGCCTGCTCCTGCCTCTGGAGCTGTCTCAAGAGGGATCAGGGAGACAAAAAGGGACCCCAGTACAGCCAGATCCCTGTTCTTGTCCCGCTGCATGGCGGAGCTGGATCACGCTGAGCTCCAGTGCTGTCTGTGGAGGCAGCAGCACATGCTCCCCTGATTGTCACCTGCCCCACCTTGGACATCCCAGTGGCCACCACACCCCCATGGGACCCCTGAGATGCCCGGGGTCACACCAGGCTCCCTCCAGGATCCTGCCAGTGCTCCTGGGGGATGCTGAGGGCCCCCAAGCCCCATGTGCATGGCTGAGCTGCAGGAGCTGGTGGCTGAAGGCCAACAACACCAGGCTGAATGTGAGGTTGTGAGCCGTGGGGAATGATCCCAGAGAGCTGTTTCATTGGGGAAATGGGGAGTTGAGGAAATGGGAATTTTCCCACCATTTGCCACATTCTGGTTATCAAAGGGACTTAAATGGGCTTGCTAGGAATAATTATGATGGAATTTTCTAGCATTGATCCATTTTCTTTAGTTGTCCCATATTCCCTCCCATCCTGTGTCTTGCCTGACTTGCATTTTTACTTGACAAGCACTCTTTAGAGGGAGAGGCTGCTCTAGCACATGTGTAGAAAGGAGTGATGCTGACAGCCAAGGCATTCCCATTTTTTTTCTCTATACTGTTTAAATCCTTACTTTTTAAAAACCTTTGTGTTGGATCTCCTTGTTTTCCAGACACTTGATCTGGAGCTGTTTGACATAATGGTCTTGCCAGTCAACCTTCCCCCAATTTATTTAGAATATCCCTATTTCTGGGCCAGCTAAAACTTGGCCTTGACAACTCCTGGGCAGCATCTTCATTAAAAAACACATCCCACCATGGGGAAAAGTTTATAAATAATTATCGATTGTCTAAAAAAAAATTAATTTAGAAAATGCTTTTCTCCATTTTCTTCAATACAGCCAGAAATTATAAAGAAGAGTGTGGAAGGGAATTAGTTTGTGGAACAGGAGACTGTGGAGGCTGGGAATTTAGCAGACTGCAGATACTTGTGGAAAATGAGTTGCTGTCAGCTGAGGGGCTTTGAATCTCATGTGTCAGGGCTTTAATTGATGCCTCAAGGTCAGGGAGTCATGGGGTTTGGGGTTGGAAGCAATCTCTGGAGATCAGCCAGTGCAAACCTCCTGCTGAAGCAGACACACCAGGTTGCTCCTTGCCCAGGTGAATATCTTGACAGTCACTAGGATGGAGAGCTGTGTTCTGTGGGACACAGCCCTGGAGAGCTGGTGGATTTTCAAGGATCCTGATGAACAGGGAGTCAAGCAAAGGCATCAGGAGGCCTTCATGGATGTGCTGGGGGCTCCTAACTGAGCTCACACATAAAAAGGTGTGCAAGAGGTGGAAGCAGGGGCAGGTAACGTTAGGGGGACTATAGAGGTGTGTTCCAAGCATATATGGGGCTCAGAAAGCCAAAGCCCAAGTGGAGCTGGATCTGGGGGCAGCAAGAAGGGCTTCTACAAGTATCTCAGGATTCCCAGAACCCTGAAACTAAGGAGAAGGTCTGGAATGAGGGAGACACATGGAGAAGGAGCAGGACTGGTTCGGGGAGTGCCAAACCATCTGGACATTCACAAACCCCTGGGTGCACCCACAAGTGCTGAGCGAGCTGGAGATGAGACTGCAAGGACACTCTCTCTCCTCATGGTCTTCCTGAGGCCTGGAAAAAAGCCAGTGTCACTCCTGCCTTCCAGGAGGGCAAGAATGAAGATTTGGGGAGCTCCAGGAAGGTCAGCCTCACTGTGATCTCTGAGACAGTGACAGAGCGAATAACCCCCAAACACAGCAAGGACAAGGAGGTGACTGGGAGCAGTTAGGATAGATTACAAAGGGCCTCCATGCCTGATAACCTGATGCCTTCTGCATCAAAGTGACAAGCTCAGAGGACAAGGCAAGGGCAGTGGATATTGTTTATCCTCCATCCATGTCCAGTTCTGGGCTCATCAGCACAAGAGAGACATGGACATACTGAAGAGAGTCCAGCAAAGGGCCATGGAGATGATAAAGTGGTTGAAGCACCCTCCCCTGTGAGGGAAATCTGAGAGAGCTGGGGCTGTTCATCCTATGGAAGAGCAGGCTCAGGGAGAGCTCATCAATGTCTACAAATACCTGCATGGAGGGTGCAAAGAGGAAGGAGACAGGTTCTTCCTAGTGGTAACCAATGCTAGGACTGGAGGCCACGGGCACACACTGATACACAGGAAATTCCATTTAAAACTGAGAGAAAACTCTCCTTCTTGGAGGGTGACTGAATATGTTTGGGTTTTTTTAAAAATCAGAGCTATGGGATTGGTTTTAATTTTCACTGATGTGCTTATTAAATACACAGACTCCATAACACCAAGTGTCTCTGTAAGGTGCTACAAGGCAGGGTTAGATTTGAGAAGAGTTTGGAGAAACTGAAGGTACAATTTGAGGCCAAGGCTGTTACTCAGCAGATGCAAGTTCCTGCCTGTGAGCAAGAATAAAAAGTAGCGTAAGCGTGGGATGGGCAGTGAGTGGGGAACCAGTTCTGGTCAGAGCCCAGAGCAGCTGGAGCAACAAAAATAGGGCACAAAACATGGCAAGACTGCAAACAAGAGCTCTGAGATTTGTGTAAGATCCTGTCTGGTTCTCTTGGCTGTTGCTGGAACAGTGGGCCCAGTTTTGTGTCTGTGCTTCATGGAAAAAAAGTGTGCCAACTACAGCAGAGACAAAGTAAAGAAAGGGAGGAGCAAAAATTGTAGTTTTGACAAGAAGAGCAACAATTTTGATTTTATGGGGCTTTCAAATCTCTAAAAAGTTGTTTCCAACATGGGAGTGAGTCATGGTTTGAATTGCAAGAAGGAAGATCCAGAGTGGAGATGACATTCTCCCTAATCTCTAACGTAACCATGCCCTCTGGCAGTGAGAAGCAATTCCCCTCTTGTCCTGTCAGTTCAGGCTCTTTTCCAAAGTCCCTCTCCAGCTCTTGGAACCCCTTTAGGCACTGGAAGGAGCTCTGAGGTCTCCCTGGAGCCTTCTCTGCTCCAGGTGAGCACCCCCAGCTGTCCCAGCCTGGCTCCAGAGCAGAGGGGTTCCAGCCCCCAGAGCGTCTGGACTGGACTCACTCCAGCAGCTCCACATCCTTCTGCTGTTGGACCCCGGGACTGGAGGCAGCTCTGCAGGTTGGAGCATGTGCTGGAGGATGGAGCTGGCTGGACACAGTATGGCTACACCTTCCTTTCTGCAGCCATGCTACCAAAGCCCTGTGTCAGCAGCATCTGGCTCATCTGCTTTGTGCCTCTTTGGTCTCCAGGTTTAGTCTCCATTCATTGGCCTGATCTTCCCCAAGCTCCCTCCAGTTTATCTTTCCAGTAATGAGCTGCCAAGTGTGGAGATGGATTTGGCTTTCCTTTGCCCAGAGATAAATGGTGTTTCCACAGCCTCCAGTGACCTACTGGATCAGCGATGATGCTACTCCTGTTCCACCAGCCTTGCATGCAGGGGTGATCCTAATGCCTGCAATTCCCAGACAGCATTTGGGATCCAACATTCCCTGATACTCTCCTGACCAGAAACAAATCACTTTGGCTACTTGCAGGCAGCAGTTCAGAGAAGGCCAGGAAGAGCTCCCAGGGCTTCTCCAACTTCTATCTCCAATATCCCATCAGCCTCCTTCATCAGCATGCCCAGTGCAACTTCTCCTGCTAAGGATCGCACTTGGGATGGTTGCCAGCACCTTCTGGAAGGAGCTGGTGGACTGTGGTCTGTCACCCATCCTGGAGGGCTGAAATCCAAAGCGGGAGGGACGTGGTCACATTCCCAAGGCTGCCAAACAGTGCTGTTTGGACAGTGCTCTCAGGCACAGGGTGGGATTGTTGGGGTGTCTGTGCAGGGCCAGGAGTTGAACTCAATGGGTCCCTTCCAACTCAGGATATTCCATGATCTTTGGTTTCATAAGACCTTTATTCCCTTGTCTCTTCCTGGGGTCTTAGTGGCTCCAAGATACAATCGGTACTGAAGAGGATCTCAGACACAGGGCTGTTCAGGCTAAATTTGAGGAACTTGGCAAGAATTGGCAGTTCTGTAGACAGTGAGGGCCTAATTCAGCACTCAGCACAACTCAGAGCTTCCTCCAGCTGTGCCCTTGAAAAAGTTGCTCCCTCCATGACACACTGCTGACACTACCGGTGGTTGTGATACCAGCTGTTGCTGCTTCCTGCTCTGCTGGAAATTCCACTGTACCCCATTTTTCACAGTAAGATGTACTCAGGGTCTTCTCATTGATATGCACAAGGCACGTATGTAAAATCTCTGCATTCCTGTTGCTTGCTCTCTGTAGTACTTCCATTAGGATACATAGCATTTCCACCAGGCAACATGTCAGTCAAAGCCCTGAGCATGTTTGATGGGCAGTTGTGCCTCAGTGCTTCATGCTGATGCTGAAATTTCCTTGCATTTCCTCTTGTTTTCCTGACCCAGGAGACAGATGACGTGGCCATCCAGAGGGAGAGCTGTCTGGACCATGTGGAGACTCTGCTCACTTCCATGTACAAGCGGGAGGAGCTGGATTGCGTCTTCCAGCTCTGTGCACTGCAGAAAATTCAGGTAGAGAGTAGCCAGGTGCAAATTTCCACAGTTCTCCTGCAGTCTCACGGAACTGATGTCCCCATCCCCAAGGCTGGAGCTGGATGTGCCGCTCTGACCACATGTCCGTGTCAGTGTCACATCCAGATTGATGTTGGAGGACCATGTTGATCTTCAAGGCTCAAAAGCCACCCTCTTTTACAGAGTCACAGACTGGTTTGGATTAGGAGGGACTTCAAAGCTCATCTTGTTCCACCCCCTGCCGTGGGCAGGGGCACCTTCCACTATCCCAGGTTGCTCTAAGCACCATCCAGCCTGACCTTGGACACTTCCAGGGATGGAGCAATCACAGGTGCTCTGCACAACCTGTGCCAGGACCTCAGCACCCCCACAGGGAATAATTCCTTTCCAATGTCTCATCTAACCCTGCCCTCTGGCAGTGGGAAGCCATTCTCCCATGTCCTGTCCCTCCAGGCCCTCGTCTCAAGTCCCTCTCCACCTCTCTTGGAGCCCCTTTAGGCACTGGAAAGGGCTCTAAGGTCACCTTGGATCCTTCTCTTCTCCAGGCTGGATACCCCCAGCTCCCCCAGCCTGGCTCAATAGGAGAGCACTGTCCTTTGGCCTCACCTTTTCCACCTCAGCAAAATCTCTCTTATTTGCAGTCAGGCTGCAGAGCCTGAATGTGGCTGGTCTTTGCATTTGTGTTGTCTCCCCTGCTTGGCCTTCCTGTCAAAGCTGACCCATAGCAGCCTGTGCTGGGAGCAGAGAGAGGCATCACCGGTCAAGGATCATTCTGTTTTTCTGTGCTGCCTGGCTGTGGAAGATGCTCTTTGCCCTACCAGCCATGGGGAGGTCAGGCCTGCCCACTTATTTCAGGTGGAGAATGTCTGACTAAGCTGTGTGCTTGCCTGAGAGATGAGCTCATGGGCTGGCTAGGATCTCCTGTCATCAGAGTAACACTGCCAAGCCTGATCCAAGCTGTGCCTCTTTGGCACACTTCAAAACACCCTCAAACTATTTAAAGACCATGAGAGAGGCAGAATTGCTGGTCCCCCTGGCTTGTCTCTCCTCAAACAGCAGCGTGCACCTTGTTTCTACTTGGATCTTTTCCCCCCCTAACACGCAGCCAGTAGATCTTACACCGAGTGCTGCTCTCAAGCTGCTGCCTGGATCCGCCTACAGCGAGTTCTGCTTGCTGGGTACGTGATGTGCTTCAGCATATGGCAGTCCTCTCAGTTCTTGATTGTTCCTGGAGCTCTTTTCTGAACCTTTCCCAGTTGTTCTGCATTGCTTTTAAGTGCAGACAGGAGACCTAGACCAGGCATTGCCTGCCAAAATCTTGTTCCATTATACATCTCCCTGCTCGGTACAGGCGTATCAGGCATGGTGCCGTGCTGGAAGTTTGCTTTCGGGGGTTTGACTGCCATGAATGTGATTATTCTCTTATTTCTCCATCTTTTATAAAATTCTAAAATAGTGCTAAGCTGTGAACACATCCATGTGGAGCACTGCTGCTTAAAGCTGTTGGCTTTTACAGTGTGAGGTGTGTTTTAGTTCATAGAATCTCAGAATGGTTTGGGCTACAAGGAGCCTTAAAGCTCATCTCGTTCCACCCTCTGCCATGGACAGGGACAACTTCCGCTAGACCAGGTTGCTCCAAGCTCTGTCCAGCCTGGCCTTGAACATTTCCAGGATTGGAATGGTTCATGCTTTCCTCCCGTTTTGTGCATTAGTCTTGGCCGTGGTGCAGCCCCTCCTGCTCCCCTGTGTCCACATAGCAGGGGTGATGCTTGCAGTGATAGTGCCATGATGGAGTTGATGAGATCCCAAGACAGGTGTCCTGATTTCAGAAGTCCTGAAATCCAAAATCCGTGGCTGAGGCCTGCAAGCATCATGAGCCCTATGAGTATGTACAGCTCATTTTTTCTGGCAGTAGCATTGCTCCATCACGCCACAGCATGGGGCTGTGAGCCTGCACAACAGCCAGCCAAGGCTCCTTTCTGTCAGCAGCAGCAGGAAAGCTCTGCTTCCTATCTAATTCTCCCATTCACTTTGCATCTTTTGCTCTCCCCTTCCAGAAGGATGTGGTCCTGCAGTTGGATTTGCATTATACCCAGCTGAGCACAACACAGAGGACTTGTGAAAGCCTGCAAACGACCCTCCCGAAATCCCTGCTGTGGCAGTTTTTCAGCCAAAGGAAGGACTCCCAGCCGCACTCCCAGCCAGACTCGCAGCGAGCTCCTGCCTGCACAGGCAGCGCGTGCCTGCGGGATGCATCGACACTGAGCACGGGCCCGAAGGGCCAGGGATCCCTGAGCACAGGCTCTGGCCACAGCTTGCCCAGCAGCAGCCCCTCCAACTTTGGCAGTGAGCCCGAGGAGAATGATGAGAGCGACCTGGGTGAGCTCTGCTTGGCACTGCTGCGGGTTGACCCAGGGCAGGGTGGGCCCTGAGCCTCAGCGTTGGGAACTGCTCTTTTAATTGAGGCCTCAATTTGAGTGCTAAATCTGTCAGAATCCACCAGCTGCTTCCCAGCCTCAGCATTGCCCTGTCTGAATGAGGCTGAGGCTGCTTTTTTGTAAAGGTTTCTCCTATCTGCACCCTGTGGTGTGCAGGGCCTCAGTTCCTGCTGGGAATATTCCCTGTCCCATGGGAGTGTCAGGATCAGCAGGGAGTTGTGGTGTCTGGCAGAGGACAGGGCCGCCCACCAGTCATAACATTGCCAGGCAAAACCAGCATTGCTGCAAGGCAAGGGCACCAGCTGATATTTTCTGCCTGAAAACAAGTGTTGCTGCGTTAAATGTGGAGAGAAGCCCACAAACACTACAGAGCCCTCTGTCTCAAATCCCAGCCATGGCTGCTGGATCTCACCAGCCTGTGCAAAGGACACAGGGCTGGACCAAGGGGACCAGATGAAACCATGTGGACTTTTCCTGGGGTCCCAGCATGGTTTCCTTCCCATGCCTGTGTCAAAGCAGGTGTTAAGTTATGCATTTATGTATTTCTGAAGAATGTATTTATGACTGGGGGGAGACAGTCACTTGCCAGGAAAAGGAAGGTCAGATGTTCTGACCTGTGTGTGTTTACAGTGGAGGCTGGTGTTGCACCAGGAATAGCCTCCAGGCAGGTGCAGTGATACCTGCCCCTTCCAGCGTGGTACAGGGGCATTAAGGGGTGTTCAGCCCTCTGTAGTTCTGAGTTCCTCTCAGGTGCAGAATGTCCTACTGGAGAGATGGAATGTACTGGGATTGAGAAAGGATAACCTCCAAAAAGTTATTATTAGAGCAAATGTTTTTTTCTCTGTGCCTGTTTGTGCTGTGGGCAACCTTGAGCACTACATAGACAACCAGCTGTCCAGGGAGAGCCACAGGTGAGCAGGGCCCAAAGGACAGTCTGGGTGGGCACAAGCCCCTCCCAGACTGCTTCCCTAATATATCTTTGATGTAAGGGATTGCTCAGTAAGGGCCTGAGAGGGTGATCCAATAGTTCCACAGGGGCCAGTGTCCCCAGTGAAGTGTGGGGTCTCTATCCTTAAAAAGACAGTTCACTCTGGACTGTAGAAGGTGCTGATAACCTGATCCAAGGTGGCTGAGGGCTGGACCAGAGACCACTGAAGATCCCTTCTGGCTGCTGTGGTCCTGTGAAAGAAAGAGCTTGGAGGACAAAACTTTTTGAGAGGTCAAGGGTAGCAGGGTGAGGAGAATGCCTGAGCAAAAGAGGGTTGGAGGCAGAATTTTCTCAGTTTTGCTCTCCTTCAGCAGTGAAGATACATCCCCAGCTGTGGTATCAGTTGCAGCACAGAAAAATATGAAATGTTGCTTCCAGATAAACCATTCTACAAGTGCTGGAAACCTGTCCAAAGAGAACAGAGGAGGCTTTTATTCTTCTCACAGTGAGTAGAGCCAAGGGAAAGAAGAGGGGCCCCATCTGGCTACAGACTAGAAAGTCTCCTAGAAAAAAATGTAAAGTTCAAAAAAATAAAAAAAGCAGATGATGTAGTTTAAATAAGATGGGCTGATAGAGAAGCTAAACCAGAAAATAGTAAGCTAATTTCAGGGAGAACCAAAGATCAACTCAACACCAGCAGCCACTGAGGACAGGTCAGTGGGAATTGTTCTGCAGGCATTTAGGAGGAGCTGGGGGCCTCGTTGCCTCTATGAGGATTATTCACATCCTTCTGTGCTGTTGGGGCAAGGCTTCTTCCTGGCTCACATTATCATGCCAAATGTCATCTGATGTGAATGTTTATCTCATTCAAAGTGAGGCTGTTTATTTTTTCTGAATAAAACACTGTTGGTGTTTTTTAATGCACAAAGCTTCACATAGCTCTGAGTTAACTGTGTTTATTTTCCCTCTAATTGCCAAGCTGTAACTTAATATTAATCAACTGGGGTTTCACGCTTCGAACTTGGGCTTCTGTGTTCTTCTGTGTGAGCATTGTTTCATTTCTAGGTAACTTGAAAATACTGAAGTTTGGATTTAGAAGGTGGATCAAATGGCTAGATAGGATGAAATGGTGTCAGGTGAAAGGGTAGATTAAAAAAAAAAGTCAACATTCATTGTGATTTGTCCATCTGCTTTGGAAGTGTGGCTCTCGGGGGGGCTTAAGGAGTCTCCTGTCCTGGTGCCAACCACAGCATTTGTCCCTGTCATCAGCTCTCCTGCTCGTCCAAGGAGACCTTGCAGCCAAGCCCAGGAAAACTACCACATTCCCATGGTGGTTCATTCCCTGAGATGATGGTTTGTCATGTCTGAGAACTTGCCGAATTGCAAAGGTGGACTTTGTGTCCTGGGCCTCAGCTGGAGTCATTGTAGGAGGGGGTGGAACTGTGGATCCTTCATCCCACCTTTACATGTGAAATCCAAACTCCCTCATGATGGATAAACTGTTTAGTGCCAGTAAATTTTCCTGGAATCTGTGTTTCCATCTCCCAGCATCCAGGACAGACAAGGCATCCCAAGATTACCATGTGTCTCTTGGCCACATCCTTTCCAATGCGCAGCCATGGACCTTGGGCTCCACAAGCGCATGTCAGCTGGAATGGTGGGAGGGGAGGAGCACCCAGGCAGCAGCAGGAAAAGCGGGACCAAGACATTAGCTTCAGTTTACATTCCCTCTCTGCCTCCTTACCTTCCACAGCCATTACCCTCCCTTTCCTCTGTTTCTGGGCCAGCCTGTGCCTAGAGGCTACAAACAGCACTTAGAACCATTTTTGTACGTAATACAGGTGTTTTCCTTCACCCCAGTCTTATTTTCTATGTAAAGCACCAAGTGAACTGAAGCTTTAAAATAATATAGGATGAAAATAGCAGCACCTAAATATTCTGTAATTTTATTTTTAGATAGATGCCCTTCTTTTCCTCTCTGCTAGGGCAGATGTGTTGAAGGGAAGGACCCTGGACAACAGCCTGATATGTTCTTCTACTACAGAATTTATTTGGGATGCAGTTCTCAGCTCATTTGCTGAGGTTTTTCAGTTCCTGACAAAACAAGGCAAGTGTACCCAAAAGGACTGAGAAAACAAGGCAGTGAAAATCAGAGAAATCGGGGAATCTGGGAAATGCCATTTCAGTCTGTTACTGGAAAATCCTGGGCCCAGGCACAGTCAAAGAGGCATTTTATATGTGCACTGGCAGATCCACCCCAGCCTGGCATCCTTCTGTTGGCAGCAGGTTCCTGAAGGTTTGTTCTCAGTCAGCTTTTTTGTGATCAAAGGAAGGAAAAGGTGGATTTGTCTCACATCAGCCACTCTCCAGCCTCAACCAAAGAGAGAAAGAAACACAAGGCAGGTTCTTCATTGCTGGAGTCATTTCTTGGGGGGAAAAAAACGGTATGGGGCGATGTTGAGTCATTTCACTTAACAGCTCACTTAACTCTTTTCATCTTTTTGGAACGAATCCTTCTCCCTTACAGGAGTAAATCTTAATCTGCTTTTCAGAAACAGGTAGTTTCTCCTTGTTTTCTACTTGTTAAGAGGTTTTCTGTGACATACAGAACCTGCCACATTATAGGGCAGAGTGCATGGTGCTGTTGATGGGATACTCTTGCAGTGTAATAAAACATATAGAGGGACATACAGGGAAACTCCAAGATTCAACAATATAGTTTTGGTCCTCTTCCTAGTTTTTGGAAGTAGCTTCTCATACAGGCAGGAGAGACCCCAAAGGCATTCACAGGGAAAGAAGGAGCTTCCCAAAGAGCAGGTTATGGTGTTCTCTAGAAGTTAATGCTGCCTTTCATGTGGACAAGGAGTGAAGAGGATGATCTCTTGAACTTACATGATACGGGAATCACCTTTTTTCTGTAATGCTGAGGGTTGCTTTCATTCGCTGAGAATTACTTCTGGAACACCAGGTACTGGAAGTCAGCTTCCTCTGAGCACAACAGGACTATGCACAAGACAGTAATGGGAGACAAGGGCTCAGTACTAGTGAGGGGGAATCATTAAATCTGGGTGCTGCTCTCACAGACAGCCTTTATCCATCATATTTTGCACGTGGAGACACCCGTGGCTCTGCTCTGCTCTCTCCCAGTGCTTGGTGACTGTCCTGCTTCCAACAGGAGGTGGGATTATGTTCCTCCCAACCAATGCTGTGGTTGTGCTACCAGAATATGCCCAGAAGAGTGCACATGTTCTGAGTGATTATGAGCACCAAACTGGGAGTTTTAAGACTTTCAGTGAAATATCCCTGCTTCCTGTCCAAAAATCAAACAAGGACATGGGTTCAGCTTAGCTGGTTCCAAAATTTACAAAACAAAAAACCCATGGCAAGATTAAAAAATAAGGAAAAAAATGGTAAAACAGTTCATTTGAAAATATCGCATGGTTCAGACTCAGTTCTTCCAGGCCTCCCCATCAGGTGGATGGCTCAGGAATGAAACCAGGAGCATAGTTTGAAACATAAGGGGTGAGTGAAGGCATCCACTGCCAACATAATAAACCCAAGATGACTCAAAAGGAGATTCACACTGCTGACTTGCATTCGGGCACCACTGCAGAGACCTGGGGTACCTCTTCGGAAAACAGAGGCAGGGACAGGTCTGGTGTCATGGTGAAGCATTGCAGACCAGGATTTACTTATTAATGCTGAGAAATCATTGATAGCAGAGACTTTTCATGTCCCAGATTTCTCTCCTCTATCACAGATTATTTCCATGACTGTTTTGCCATTGTTACTAATCACTTGAAATTAGGTTTGTGACATCATGTGGCAGTGAAGAGAAAAACATCATCAAACAAATGAGCTCCTTGAAGCGCTTGAAGTTGCTTCTTATCTTCACAGTTTGGATAACCTTTTGCATAACAAGCAACAATTTCAAATATATTGGTCATATCACCCCCTCAGAGAGATAGAAGACACGCTTTGAAATCACAGAGCAGATTTCATGCACAGGAGAAGAACTGATGCAATGTCACACAGTAAGGAAAAGCTAATGTCTCTTTGATAAATCTGTCTTCACGGAGTTGGGCTTTCTTGCCACAGTGTCAGGAATAGTTGACGAGACAGACGTGTTATTAAGTGGTAAAAATAAACAGATGGGAGAGATAAGTGAGAGATTTCAGCTATGGCTTTCCAGAATGTTTCAGCAAAGAATAACCTCCTCATTTCCATTTCCTACCAGAGATGAAAAATAGGCAATACTTACCCAAGGACTGCATGATTGAAGCAATGGGACATCCACAGGTCCCTGGTCCCCACCTGCCCACAGGGCACGTGAGATGGGGCAGTGTGGGGTCCCAGAGAGGGTTGCTGGTCCTGACCTGCTGCTCCTCCAGATTCAAAGTCACCGTTGTGGAGAGCATTTATGCCTGACCACGTGAGCGCCAACTGCCTTGGGTCCTCCCGGGAACTGGGACCTATTTCTGAGATTCAACCCCTATATCCTCCCTCTTCTCCCTCCCTCCCTCCCTCCCTCCCTCTTCCACAGAAGGGGTGTCTCATCCCTTCCCTCTGTGGAGGGTGCAGCAGTTTGGCTAGGGCTGTGTTCCTGACCAGGGCAAGGGACAGGATGAGAGGAAACTGCCTCAAGTTGTACAAGGGGAAATTTAGATTGGATATTGGGGAAAAGTTCTTCACAGAAAGGGTGGTCAGGGGCATTGGCCCAGGTTGCCCAGGGCAGCGGTGGAGTCACCATCCCTGGAAGTGTTCAAAAAACACGTGGATGTGGCACTTGAGGATAATGGTTTAGTGGTGGACCCGGCAGTTGGACTCATTGATCTTAGAGGGCTTCTCCAAACTTAGTGATTTCATGATCCTGTGATTCTCTAAGATGTTTCATCTCCTGGGAAAGCGATGGTGGAGCACCGGCTCATGCAAATGGGACACTGAAATAGGGTCAGGTGGCAGCATTGTAAGTGTGGGGGAGCTGGCCTTGACACTTGAGCTTCTCACCACAGCAGGGCACAATACAAAGTCCTCTTTTCTGTAGAGCTGATGGTCAAGGGATGTTGCTCTCACACCTGGCTCATGACCAGGCTGCTGGGCATTGCTGGAAGAGCAGAGGGTGGCTTCTGCTGTGTCACTGCAGCCACCTCCTGCCTGCCTGCCTTATTCTTCTGTGTCACTTCATATCAATTATAAAATATTAAATCAGATAAATACCTCTAACCTTTCTGGATGATAAGAAAAGACATTGTTCAGCCTCCTAAAATGCCATTGTTTTTGCTGGAAAATGCTAATGGGATTATGTAAAGGTTATTTCAGCCTCCTCTCAAGTCTGGAGACATGGCAAAACAATCACGATGCCCTTTGTTTATGCCTTTTTAATGACTGCTTTTACCTTCAGCTATTTTAGGCCTCTGCATCTTTTGGGGTGATCCTCTGGGGAGTCCTTGGACTGCTTTTTCGGGGAAACTTTGTAGGGAATGTGCCTGTGATTTTAGAGGTCTGGAGGTGAGCTGGGGTGGTGGAGTGCTCTGGGAGTCTGGCAAGGGTTTGGTGTGCATGTTTTGATGCCCGTGAGTGTTTTGCAGTGTGAGAGTTGGGAGCTGCAACCATAGGTCCAACAAGCTCTGCGCTGTGCCTGTGCAGCAGTGCCTGCACCAGTGCACCCCGGGGCACTGCTGGTGTCCTTCCCTCGAGCTCCCTGCCTGGGAGCCTGTGCCAGGCTGCTCATGGGAGGAGCTCAGTGTGTGGCATAGCCCCTGTTTGCAGCCTCCAGTACAGAGGGACCTTTGCTGCACTGAGCAGGAGTGACAAGCTGGGTAAGAAACACAGCTCATGACCCAGAGAAAGCTACAGAAATAATGTTCCATGTGGCAGTGGACCATACCAATTCTAACACTGCAGGACCTCGCTGGTGGAAAACCTCCTAATCTCTTTCCACACCTTCAGGACCCAAGTGGATACCTGGAAAATATGTAAAGCCCTACCTCCGACCATCAGTGACAGTTCCTGAGCAAATGAAAGATGACACGCCAGACGCTGACAAGGAAACCTCAGACCAAGAAACCAGTGCCGCTTGGAAACGACGTCGGCGCAAAATACCAGCCACGTGAACAGTTATTTGTGCCGTCTTCAAGCTGTTCCCCAAACCCACAAAGCCCTCACCTGTTACCCTCATGTGTTTCCCTAACCCACAACCCTATTACCTGTGTGTTATCAGAAAAAAGGGGGGGGATGGGAGGGAAAAAGAAAAAAAATAACAGAAAACTATCTTTTAATGATTTTTGCTTGAAATCCCATAGAAAAAGGACTATCCATACCTCTTTTACCACCATGCCTGTAATTGCCTACCTCTGCATTCTCCTGACCTCCTGGAAGTTCCAGACGTTTATTTCTGAAGGGGTCCAAGGCAGAAAGAGGGCAAGATGGCCCCGAGCGCCCCCAGTTCTAGGGACGATCTGGGGCCAGATAACAGGAGGCGGGGAGAAGCCCCCTTAACCAACGGGGATCAGGGAAGGGTAGGATTAGGGGTAGGTTACAACCAGAGGGGATTACACAGTTTCGGGGAGAGACCATTGTGTTTTCCAGGGGGTGCTTAGATCAGGAGGTTTTCCACCAGCGAGGTCCTGCAGTGTTAGAATTGGTATGGTCCACTGCCACAGTTCCACTCACTCTGTCCCCTGGGAAGGAGCTCCTAAACCCATTATTTCCTCCAAGTTTTTTGTTGTTACTGGTCTTTTCTCCAGGTTTTGAGTTTTGCTAAACCTTGTGTTCCAAACAGCTCAAATGTTGCGCAGGGAGCTTTTGGTGGCCTGATAACCTCCCTGCTTTCCAGAGCAAAGCAGAGCACCAACGTAGCACCAAGACAGCCTGTCATCATTTCTAACACCAGAAACATCAGCAAAGAATTGGTTCTCAGCAGGCAACTCCACCTATGTCCCATCTAAATGGGACTTGAACACTTCCAGGGATCGGGCAGCCACAGCTTCTCTGGACAACCTGTGCCAGGGTCTCACCACCCTCACAAGGAAAAGTCCTTCTAAGTATAGTTTGATTGTGTTAATAGATCAAGTAATTGGAGATGAAGGAGAAATGGTTCCTGAAGAACAGGGGGCAGGTTAGCTGGGACAGCAGGATTACATCTTTCACAGCTACTGGGGAAAGAGAAGGTGGTTGTCACTGCCTCTGGAATACAAAAGTATTTAGCCAAGAGCAGGGGCAGAGAAGGTGGTGTCCCATGTGCTTGGTGGAGATACAAATGATCCATCCCATTACTGAAAGTTATAATTCTCTTTTCTTGAGGTTTTTTTGCAGGTGTTCCTGGAGGGTCATGCCTGAGAGGTGCCTGAGACAGCGCAGAGGAGCTGCTCTGGGAGGACTGTTCTCTTGCTAATGGGACTTTTTCATGCATGTTGGCTATGCAAATTCGTAAGCAGGTTTGGGTTTCTCACCCAGTTTCAGTGAGACCGTTTGAATCCTCCCAGACTGGGGGATTTCACAGTGTAAGGTGCACACAACATATATTGGTCATACCAGGACGGGCAGTGATCCTGGCCATGTATGCAGGAAAGGATTTGTGTGTGGGGCTGGGCTTGGCATGCTCTCTGCTGGGTTGGTTTGGCTGGTCACTTTGGGAGCATCTGAAGGGCACAGAGTGAAAAGACTGCAGAGGATATTTGCTTTTCCTATACAAGTGCCATTTGAGTAATATTTTTTCACTGGAGAGCTCCCAGTCAGAGGTGGTGTGGGGCAAGCAGTGGAGGTTCAGCAGGGGACTTTGTCTTTCCTCCCACAACAGTTTCAGCTAATCTAATGGGATTTAATCACTCTGCAGCCCTTCCCAGCTACATCCTTGCACCTCTGTGCTGTTCTCTGAAGTCCCACTGCTGTTGAGTTTCTCACATCCTTTTAAAAAAGTCTCTCTGGCATCTGTGTTTATTAGGGAAAATCTGCAATTTAATCACTAACACACCATTTCCAGTTTGGGGATAGTCTTTCTCAGTGCACTGCTGGCATAACGGAGCCCCTGGAGTCCCTCCTGGGCCTGCTGAGAGCTGCTGCAGCCTCGTGGGTGCCCACCTGCACACACAATCACATTGGCATCTCTGCTGGGCTCCCCCTGACACTGCATGCCCCCAGTCTCCCCCTCCTGCAAGCCACAGAGTCACCATGGCCCCAGTGTGGTAGCCAAAATCACAAGAAGAAGCAAAATGACCCACAGCCGTAACCATGAACCAAGTTACAGCTCCACTGTGGGCAGGGAGAAGCCCCACCCAGCCTGGACTTGAATTTTGGTAAATCACAATCACAGATTTGTTTGAGTTGGAAGGGACTTTAAAGCTCATCTTGTTCCATCCACTGCCATAGGCAGGGGCACCTTCCACTAGACCAGGTTGCTCCAAGCCCCATCCAACCTGGCCTTGGATACTTCAGGGATGGGGCAGCCTGTGCCAGGCCCTTAATTTTGGATACACATCTTCAACTCTTTTTGGCTGTAGCACTTGAATGAAGCATGTGCTGCTTGTGAAATGGTAATGTCAAAGTTCATCACTTTGCATCAAAAGTGAAATCTCACCTGGGGGGTCCAGCCTTTGCACTTATCTGGGACCATCCTGCCAAGGATGCAATGCAGAACACCAAAAAACATGCTGAAAATTAGCAACCAGTCTGGGAGGAAAAATGGGAGGATTTTGGGCAGAAGAGAAGATTGATTGAAAGCATAAGATCAGTCCTTCTAAGTGGTCTGCATGCTGTGTCTGTCAGGCTCTGGAGTTCCTTGGGTCATGGATGCCTTTCACTCCATGAGACAAATGTCTCTATTTAATATTGATCTATTGCCATAATTTGGGATTAGCCCCGTCAGCCCATCTCAACTCCTCACGCAGGACATTCAGAAACACATCACAAACCCCCAGCACATCAGCAAACTCCAGTGGTTTCCTTCAGACCACTTCAGTGTCTGGATCAAAAAGACTGTCCCAGACACACGGTCCCTTTGTCATGGGCAGAAGTGCAGAAGCTCTTCCTGAAGTCTTTGTGTGAAGCACATACAGCAGTAGGACCAGAGGAAATGGCCTCAAGTTCCACCGGGGAGGTTCAGGTTGGATATTAGGAGAGATTTCTTCACTGGACATTGTATGACATGGCAAGATGCTCCAGGAGAAGATGACACATGCTACCTCCCAAACAGGTAAATTCCTTTATTACCTGTTTCTTTCCTACCTCAACCTACCTGCCTGGAGGTTATAATTTTATTCTGTCTACCTCATTGTAATTTTATTCTTTGACTTCATCAATGCTTTAACAAGCCCTACTTAGCCCTTTCCTAGGAAGAAGGTTTTATGATCCACAATGCAATAAGGCTGCTTATTCATTCCTGGCTCCTCCACTATTTTCCCTCACAGGAAACGCTGCTGTTTCCCGGTAGGCTGCAATGAGAGTGCTGAGCACATTTCTCTGCTGTGCTGGCATGAGTCAATATGAGTTCAGCCTTTGGAAAATTGTTTCTTGAAGGCCAGAGACATTTGTTTGTCCTATAGTTAAACATCTTTTGCTGACACATCAGAGCCACCACAGCCCATTGCTCAGTGTCCTGAGTGACAGCCCAGCTTAACTGAGAGCCCCATGGATGTCTAACAGGATAAAAAAGGACATGAAAATGCTTTAATGTCCACAGTTAATGGGGTCAAAGGAGGCCCAGAGTGGAAAACTTCATTTTCAGATGACTTTTGACTGTTACTACAGTGCTTTCTCAGCACAGTCCCTCGCATTTTTAAGGCATAAAAAGGATTTTCTTCCTAACAGATCTTATAATTGTTTTCTTTCTTTTTCCCTGAAAAGCCCATTTGTCACATCCCTTATAGTTTCCTACCTTTCTTGCTCTTTCTCTCAAGCTTGGTTTGAACAAAAAGTATTCAGCACCCTGCACCTCTTACGAGACCCTGTGCCATGGTGGGGCTTGGAGCAACCTGGTCTAGTGGAAGATGTCCCTACCCATGACAGGGAGTGGAGCAAGATGAGCTTTGAGGTCCTTCCAACCCAAACCATTCCACGATTCTATGAGTTTCTAACTTTTAGGAAATTGATACTGCATCTAATACTGTTTCTCAGGAGCTGCAGCACTGCCACACATGGCTGATGGCTGTGAGCTCTCCAGGGGAGTAATTCCTGCTGATTAATTCCAACCTTTTCCTCCAGTAAGGCTTTCACAGGGCCATGGAACTGTGTCCTGTGTGGTACCACTATGGGCTGCCCCATTGGGCAGAGGATACAGAACTAAAGGTGATACCAGGGCCAAAGGGAAGGCGGGAACAGGAGGCAACATGGGAGGGAGAGAAGATGCAGGAGGCACAGGAGATGCAGGAGGAAGAGGAGGTGCAGGAGAAATAGGTAGAGACAGAGGTGATGCAGGAGGCACAGGACATCTAGGAACCTGAAGCTACACTGACTTGTCCACATTAATCCCCCTGCAGTAGATACAGGGGACTCTGCCCTCATGTATGAAATAATACAAGACACAGAGTTGAAGGCAAGACATTTGTGCTAACAAAATCCAAACCAAATGGAAAATTTAGCAGCTTTTCCAAGATGCTGGTCTGTCCCTTGACTGAGACTTGGGTGGAAGGATTACCCAGGGAGTAAGAGCAGCAGAGTGCCCTGGAGCACAGCCTGATTTGCTCAGGGGACACATGTTGGAGCACCACACAGATGGAGCCCAGCTCCTGATGCAAATGCATTAGTATGCCATTAGTGTGACATTAATATGACATTAGTATGGCAGAGTGGAAGTCAAACATTTTTTGCGTCACCTGTAGGATTTCTAGGAACTTGAAGGTTTGGAGAGCAAGAAGAAAAATCCTTTGGTTTCTAATTATCTTTCTGTCCCTAGTTATGAAGAAAAGCCTCTGCCCCAGATTGGGAACAGTTTAAAATCCAGCTCCTCAGCACAAGCTCTGGGATAAAGCCTCAACATGTGCCACCCTGCCTGGGGCTGGACCCGCCCCACTCACAAGCAGCTGCAGATTAAATTGCTCAGATGCCGCACAGTCCCCCCATGACCTTTTCACTACGCCCCGGGGAGGATCAGCAAGGGTTCCTGTGAGCACCTGGGAAAGTGCCTGAGGTTGTTTCAACAACCAGAAGCATGAAGAAGGGCGCTCAGGTATGTAAGGGCCAGGGCAGAACTGGTACGGTCAGGGGGCTATGCACCAGAAGCCCTCATTCCTGAGCTATTATATCCTTACTCTAGTACTGGAATTAGCTTCTGTACATTAGCCCCTTGTTTTGGGGTTATGTTGCCCTTAATACTTGTTTGACATCTGGAAACATATTCATATGTTCTCCTAAATGCCTCTCCTAGCTCTGTGAGATAATTTGCATGCAGAAAAATTTAATCTGCTCACCTTTCCTACCTTACCTTAAACATGGTCACATTTGCTGCCTGTTCTTCCTGTTGGGAAAAACATCCCACTCACCCCTCAGCTACACCTGCACCACCTTGTGCCGGCATCTACAGCTCTATCCCTCTTTTGTGAGCATGCAAAACAATCTCTTGAGCTTTCTTGGGGAGGTTTCTCAAGATAGAACTGCACTGATATTGCTAGGAGTGTGCTACAGGCAGTTTAAGACGGAGAACCCTTACGGAATTATTTTTTCTGCAATTTTCTCAAGGCTTGTTTAACTTTTTTACCAAAGTTCAGGAGAGTTTCCAGGACCAATGTGGGCTGTAGCTTGATGCTGCTGGTCCCTCTACCCCAGCAGCTCTCCCTCCAGCTGGATCACATCTGGGAGCCAAGTACCTCAGCCTTCATTTTTGCCCATGCAACCACTTGTGTAAGCTGAACTTGAATCCTGGGGGCAGTTCTGGGCCCCTCTTGTCAATAAAGATATTGAAGGGCTGGAGCATGTCCAGAGAAGGGAACAGAGCTGGGGAAGGGTCTGGAGCACCAGGAGTAGCTGAGGGAGCTGGGGTGGCTCAGCCTGGAGAAAAGGAGGGTTGGGGGGGGGGGAAACCTTCTCACTCTCTACAACTCCCTGACAGGAGGATGCAGCCAGGTAGGGATCAGGCTCTGCTCCCAAGAGGACAAGAAGAAATGGCTTAAAATTGCATTAAGGAAGATTTAGGTTGGATATTAAGGAAATTTGCTTTGCTGAAAGGATATTCAGGCACTGGCACAGCTGCCCAGGGCAGTAGTGGAGTTCCCATCCCTGGAGAGATTTAAAACCCCGTGTGGTTTAGTGGTGAATATGGCAGTGCTGCATTAATGGTTGGACTCAATGATCATAGAGGGCTTTTCCAACCTACATGATTCTATGATTCTATGATGACAGATTATTTGAAGTTTAATTTCTTCCCTGAAGGGGTTTACAAGCCTGGATCAGTTCTCTCTGGCTCACAGAGCTGTCCCGCTGCCAGCGCATGGGTAACCAGAGGCACATAGGCGAGAAGAGCTCAAGCCAGCCTTGTCACCCTGAGAAACATACGGGGAAACCACGGTGTTCCCCATCCACTGCAGACCCAGGGCCAGGCCCAAGGCTGCAGCCACAGGAAACATTGCTTCAGCAGAAGAGAAAAGCAGTGTTAAAAGTGTCCTCTTGCCATAGGCTGGAGCATGGGAGTGAGTCCATTTGGAGGCAGCTGGAGAAGGGAGGGGTCACTGTGAATCCCACTCATGTTCAGCAGTCATGGGGAGCCCCTCAAATGGTCCGGTCAGCTCTACTCAGGCAGAGCAACACAGAGCCCAGGGCTCAGCTGTTGGCACAGAGGATTGCGTAAAGACTCCTTGCTCGCCCAGACCTTGGAATGTGTCCACACTGCACCAGAGCCTGCATTTCTCATGGGTGAAGAAAACTGGCTGGCTGGAAGTTATTCTCCCAGTTTTCTGGTCAAGTAGTAAAATGAGTTTGTTGTTGCACCAGCAAAAACTGATATGGGCAACGTGCATCCTTGGCATTTCAGCAGGGTTTCACCGCAACCTTCCTGCAAGAAATCTATCTCATCATGTCTCCATCTGGGAATCCACCAAATTCCAACAAATGGGATTCAGAAGCACATTGCGGCATGAAACAGTCCTTCTCTATTAGGATTTTGCCACATTCTGGTTCTTATTCCTGTTCCCAAACTCACTGGGATACATGGCTTTGTTCTCTTAGATTTGACTCAGGAATTTAAGGTTAGGGTTCCATTACTGCAAGAGAGTACCATGACCACTACACGTTGTGCTGAGTGAGCATGGATGTGGAGTAGAGACAGGTTTTTCTGTGTTCATGGTGGATCAGTGGTTGTACAGAGGGATCTTCATTGAAGAGATACATCAGCTCATCCATAAGGAATGTCAATAAGAAAAAAGAGGGGGAAAAAAACAATTTGGGGCAATGAAGAAGGCAGGCCCTGGGAGAGAGGGAGACCAAAAAGCCAAAGTGATAGATGTAAATGGTTTTAAGTGTATACACAAGACATCTGTATAATTAATTACCCTGATTTAAGTTACACCACATTTTGTGTGTGTGTGTGTGTGTAGACAATGCCAAAGGCTATGCTGTTATCTTAGAGGAATGTTTGTGCCTGGGAAGCCATACTCACTCTGCCAATAACAAACCTTCCCCAGAGTTTCTGAAACATTAATTATAGTTTTGTAATGTGCGAATTTTGCAACCAGCTCAAGGTAATTCCCTACAACACAGACCTCTGGCAGAAACAAATGAATTGCTGATGTGAAAACTGACAGTTGCTTAGACATGAGCGCTCAAGACTTTGTGATGTTTGTTATTATAAATAAAATGGGTCTCACTGTCCTTGCCAGCCTGCCTGCCTCCATACACTTTCCAACACACTAGCATCTGGGAAGAACCATTTCCCCCAGCTAAAAAGCAAGCACCAACAACCCCAAGCAGGTTAAGAATTAAAAGTAAAGGTCTCACATGCAGCTGGACATAGCTTAAGAGTATTTAAACCAGGGGTTTCCCTCTCTGAGGTGCCCCCAGCAGGTCCCACTGATATTGTTCCCTGCTCAGGCCTCAGCACCTCCCAAGTGCAGAGGGCTGCTCTGTGTATCGTCTCGTTAGATCCACAGCTTTTGTCTTTTCCACATCAAATCACAGAATCCCAGACTGGTTTGGGCTGGAAAGGACCTTAAAGCTCATCCTGTTCCATGGCCCTGCCTTGGACAGGGGCAGCTTCCACTAGACCAGGTTTCTCCAAGACTTATCCAGCTTGGCCTTGGATACTTCCAGGGATGGCGATTCCACAGCCTTTACAAAACAAACCTAAAGGGACAAATTTAAACTTTAAAAGGAAACCAAAGAGGAGGAAGATTTTTTACTTCCAGATTTGTCAAATTACCACATTGGACTAAAAATAAGAAAAATAACGTGATTTTTAGGTCATGCTGAAAGATATAGACTCTCCTTAGAGCATTTTGTGTCTCTGATGTCTTGAGGAAGGGACCCCAGCCACTCCAGAACTGTCTCTCCTCCTCGGCCATCTGAGCGGACAGAGCTAAATTCCCACTGGCATTACATTTCTTAATTATCACAGCCCTTCAAATTACCACAGCTTTCCTGCAAGCTACAACTTGTTCAGGATTGTGACAGCTCTTAGTAAATTGTGTAACAATTGTGAGCTCTCTTACTAGATACAATTTAGAGCTTTTCATAGACATGTAGTAAAATCACAGGTAACGGTTGCAATTTTGAAAATGTTTTATTTTTGTAACTCCCTTTGTCCTTTCACTCATTTTTGGAAACTAGCTATCACCTCCAAAAGGAGAAAAGTAATGACACTGATTGAGAAATCAAGGATGTGAAGCTACATGTGTCAGATAGAAAAAAAGGGTTTTTTTGTCCATAGTGACAAAGAAAAAAATTATTTAACTAGATGAGAAACAAATGCAGTGTGAGCAATGCTGTACACCTGGTATTAGGGGTAGGTGATTAAAATGTCAGGTAATGGGAAGACAACCTCAAGAAATACTGTTTATGTATTACAATGGGAGTGTGATATATCCACACCAGGATAGAAAATGTTTCATGGCATCCCAGAGTACTTGAGGTTGGAAGAGAATTCCTGAGGTCATCTAGTCCAGCCTCAAGCTGGGCTAGCTAAAGCTGGCTGCTCAGAAAATCCAGACTATTTTTGAACACCTCCAAGGATGGAGACTC
>VZTX01015790.1:0-37146 GCA_013400915.1 Pardalotus punctatus | reverse complement strand
TTTGTTTTGTTTTGTTTTCCCTGGAGTTCTCCCTTTCACTGCAGAACATCCAGAAGGAATAAAGAGACACCAGGTCTACTCTGCTCTCCCTCTAAAGCCGTAACAACAGGATATGGGAAGTGTTTTGGGCCACAGGATTTATTATTAATGGGGTTCAGGGGCGTTTGTGACCTGTGCAAAAAGGTCCAGCAAAAATTCACCAATAAACTAAGACTTAACAATGTGAAAAACAGCTCCAAGACTGTGGGGGTTTTTAAATGCAGCTTAAAGAAAGGAACTTAAAAGATATGAGTCATCATTCCAAAATGTGCATCAACCAAGTTAAATAACTCTTACTTTCTTAACAACATATTAATCAAAGAGCATTGATTCCTGAATCAGATTCTACTCCCAACAAGTTCTCTATCTTCTCCATCCTGATGCATGCATTAAGAGAGTTTTATTCTGACAGATACAATATAGCAATCAATAAAATCTTATTATATGGAGCAGAGATACATGGATTTGTTGCGGGATTTATGCACTACTTTCAAACCCGGTGCTATTTCATGTCTCAGCCTTAACCTGTAATTGAAAATAAATCTCCCTGAATACACCAGATTCTAATTTTCTGGCTCTGTGGGTAAATGTGACTGGAAGCTGGCCTTCCCTCGGGGAGCAGGCTGCTCTCGCCCGGTGTCCGTGCCCGGTGAGCACGGTGGGATTGGCAGATTCCTCTGGAGAAAGCCCTGTATGGGCAGGGAAAGGGGCAGGGAAAGGCACAGGGAAAGGGGCAGGGAAAGGGGCAGTGCCCGGGCACTGCAGTTTGTGCATCCAAAGCCCCAGCAGCCTCCTGGGCAGGGACAACGCAGTCCAGCCCTGCTGGAGCCTGAGCCCGTGGGCAGCGGATGGACGGACAGCAGGATGACCAGGACAGCAGGATGACCAGGGCAGCTGCTGCTCCTCTGCTGCTTTCCTCCGCTCCCCCACGTTTGATTTTGCCCGTAGAGTGATGGAATGGTTTGGGTTGGAAGGGACCTCAAAGCTCCTCACCTCATTCCATCCCTGCAGGGACAGCTCCCACCATCCCAGGCTGCTCCAAGCCCTGTCCAACCCGGCCTCGGACCCTTCCCGGGATCCAGGGGCAGCTCTGGGCACCCTGTGCCAGTGCTTCATCCTAAAAAATACCTTCCTTCCCTCTTTTCCCCTCTCAGCAGCACGGGAGGGAGTGTGGGGAGGCCGCCTCTCACCTGGCAGGGCCCGGCACAGCTGGGGAGGTTGGGCAGGGACAGGAGCCAGATGCCCGCAGGCGTTTTTCCTTTGGGCTCGGCTCGGTCTCCCAGGGCTCGGTGCCACTTGGATGTATGACAGCAGGTGGAAACCCAGCAGTCTCCCTGGAAATGGCTGGAGGGGACTTTGATCTAAGCAGCTCTGTCAACAGCGTTAATACAATAAAAATAATCAAATTCACTCGGATGGAAATGAGAGATGGAGGGATCGGCAGACAGCAGTGCAAATCCCAGGGAATAAAGATGATGGGAGCAACAGCACATCCCCTCTGCAACACCAGGAGTTCAGAGGCTTCTCAGAAGAGCCACAACCTTGAATTGATCAAAGTCACTGGGTTTCTTCCCCTTTTTTTAGGCTGGGCTTGGAGCACCCTAGGATAGTGGAAAGCGTCCCTGCCCACGGCAGGGGGTGGGATGGGATGAACTTTAAGATCCCTTCCCACCAAAACCATTCCATAATTCTGTGAAAGCTCAGCCCTGAGGGACTTGGCCACCACCTGTAGCCTGTAGGTCACTGGTGGGGACACACACAAGGGTCAGCAGTGAGTGGAATGCTGACACGGAGTCGGGAACGCCGTTCCCGGGGTTTTGGGAACACTGTGTGCAGGCACTCAGCCTCACCTTTACAAAACACTCACCTGGATGACCTGGAAGTGGCACATAGGGGAATTACAGCCTGACAGCAGCCAGGATGCACCTCTGTGGGATCCTGCCAGCATGGTTTTGGCTCCAGAGTGACCAATTTGTGCTTAATGGGGAAAATTCACCCTCCAGATCCAATCCCTTCCGACAGGACACAACCCCTTTCATTCCCTCAGGGCTTTTTGCCACCACAGGACCTTTGCCACCTCTGAGTGATCTCCAGAGGCTGCTGATGAGGCTGGGGCAGGCAGGGTGAGGATGGGGCCATGGGATCACTCCCGGCACTGCTGGATAAATGAGGCTTGGGAAAAACGCAGCAGCATCGACCTGATATCCATGAGAGACGGGGAGCAGGAGGCAGGAGAGGAAAGGAAGGTAGGGAAGGCACAGGGGGGGTAGGGATGGGGAAGGGAGTTCAAAACTCCTGCCCGAGGGCAGAAGGACATCAAGGAGGTCACCTGGCCACGGGAGGGGTTGTCCAAGCACCCCTTGACCCACCCTGAACCCCCCAGTCCTGTCTCTGCTCCCCTCCCTTGTTTCCAGAGCCAAGCTTTGCTCGGTTGGCGAAAGGGTTAAGTTTAATTTATACTGATTTCTATTTAATATCATTCTCTCCCCGTAGGAGCCGGCAGCTGTGAGCTGATTGTAGTCCCTCATTATGCAGTCTGTATCACTAATGGCCTGTGACAAAGGCATGCCATCTTCCCGGCCTTACCCCCGAGAGCCAATTAAACACACATACTCCCTTCCTGTTTGCGGCGCA
The DNA here is from genome assembly GCA_013400915.1 of Pardalotus punctatus. NCBI lineage: Eukaryota > Metazoa > Chordata > Aves > Passeriformes > Pardalotidae > Pardalotus > Pardalotus punctatus. The sequence continues at coordinate 34,473 of VZTX01015790.1, read as the reverse complement.
TTACAATGAAATTAAACTGAATTTCAAAATCATTTTCTCCTAAAGACATCTCTTTGCAATAATTAATGCACGCTATTCCTTTTGCAGCTGAAATATTCATCAGGAGCGTTGACTAAAAAAATTTTTAAAGCTGATTGCCCTGCACCCCACGTGTGGGCTGGTGATGCTCTGGTCCCAGCCCGTGGTACCCGCCTGGCCTGGGGACTCGTGGTGACACTGCTGGCAGAGTGAGCTCTGCTTCGGGAGAACAATTAGAATAAATCACAGCTTCTTCAGGAACCCACAATAAATCACGTTACACAGAAGGCATCAGAAATCCAGCCTGACTCCTGACACCACTGCACTGCTAACACATTGTGAAGAGGGGAATAGGGAAATAAGAGCTGTGGATATCAGAGAATCCCAGAATTATGGAGGTTGGGAAAGACCTCCAGGGTCATCAGCCCCAACCTGTGCCTGACTCCAACCCAGCCCAGAGCACTGAGTGCCACATCCAAGCATTCCTTGGGCACCTCCAGGGACAGGGACTCCACCAGGTGCCTGGGCAGCCCCTTCCAACAAACAACCCTTTCCACGAAGAAATTCCACCTGCTGACCAACCTGACCCTCCCCTGGCACAGCTTGAGGCCATTTCCTCAAATCACTGGCAGCCTGGAAGTAGAGCCTGACCACAACCTGACCAACCCTCCTGTCAGGAAGTTGTAGCTGGCAGTTAATGATTCTGACATGGTCCCTGTGTAAATTGAGACAAATCCCACCTGTTTGCAAAGCTGAATTCCCTGGAAAACATTCAGCAGTGGTATTTTGTGCTTGGGGGCAAGGGACCCCAAACACCCCCCATTACTCGGTAATTCACTACAGCAGCCCCTTCCCGAGCCAGCATTCGGAAGAACATCCCGCCTGCACTGCCTGCTGCCACCCCAATTCCAATCCCCCCACCCCTGGGGACCACCCCAGAGCTGCTGTCCCCTCTGCCAGGTGCTGGGGGAGCCGTTCCTGTACCTGTTCTGAACCAGCCGTCGGGCGTGAAGGCATCCGCGGTTTCCTTGGGTCTGTTCCAGTACTCGCGGAACACGGAGGGTCCCCTCACCAGCAGCTCCCCCTCTTGTCCCTCCAGGCCTGGGGTCACCTAGGACAGGCACACAGTGAGTGCATCCCCCCAGCAGGGGACATGCAGGACCCACACCTCGTGCTCTTCCAGCCTTTGCCAACCCCCAGCACACCCTGCCCACCTGCAGGACCTCTTTCCTCAGGTGCTTCAGATATTCCAAAGCACTGCAAACAAACATCTGTGTTCTGGGAAAACGAGGATTGCCATCCTGGAACCGCAGTCCAAGGTGACACCTTCCAGCTGCTGGGAGAGGGGTCTCACGTGCAAACATGCAGGAAATGTTCTTGGGAAAGGGATGACCTTTTCTGACTCCTTCCAGGGATGGGGCAGCCACAGCTTCTCTGGGCAGCCTATGCCAGGGCCTCACCCCGCTCACAGGGAAGAATTTCTTCCCAATATCCCATCTATCCCTGCCCTCTGGCAGTGGGAAGCCATTCCCCCTTGTCCTGGCACTCCAGGCCCTTGTCCCCAGTCCTTCGAGCCCCTTCAGGCACGGGCAGGGGCTCTGAGCCTTCTCCAGGTTGAACGATCCCAACTCTCATGCTCCTGTGGCTGTGCCAAGCTCCCTGCTCCGTTCAGAGATAAAAACCATCACTTTCCAAAACTGTCAATCTAACACTCATTTTCTTCCCGAGGAGGTGGCAGGAACACCCTCTGATTTGTTCCCAGGGACACGTGGCCTCTTCTAGGCTCACTGGAATGGTTCTAGTGACAACCCTGCTCCCTGCAAACCTGCCCAGGCAGGCTTTCTATGGCAACACAACAAACATCCTGCTGTTATAGAAACTGGGGAATGGCAGGAAGGTCACAGACGTGCCTGCCATGGCCAGGGTCTCATCTGCTGCACATCCATCACTTGGGAATTAGAAGGATGCAGCAGGACAAGGGATGAGGCACTGGCGAGGCACAAAGGTCACAGCATCCGTGGGACAGTGTCACCCTCAAGCCTTTTGCAGGGAAGATCAGGGAATCCTGGAATGGTTTGGGTTGGAAGGGATCTTACAGCTCATCTCTGCCATGGGCAGGGACACCTTCCACCAGCCCAGGTTGTTCCAAGCCCTGTCCAACCTGGCCTTGGACATTTCCAGGGATCCAGGGGCAGCCACAGCTCCTCTGGGCACCCTGGGCCAGGGTCTCAGCACCCTCCCAGGGAGAAATTCCTTCGCAATATCCCATCTAACCTGATTCTGTGTCTGTTTAAATCCACACCCAAGGTGTGCAAAGCCACTGTTGGGACCGAAGGGAGCTGTGAGATGTGCCTGGGCACACTGCTCCATCCTTCCATGGGGAACAGCTCAGTAACAGGAATTCCGAGCCACCTTCCCAGCCACGTTGTACTCGAGCTGCTGTGACGGCCAAGATCCATCTGGGACCCCGAAAATCAGCAGTGCCAGAATCAGGGCCACGAGGGAAAGCTGTAATAGCAGCGCTGGAGTGCCAGGCAGTCCCAGGGCAGGGCAGGCTCTCTGCAGCCTCTGATGGAAACAAAGCTTCCCTAATGGAAAATACTTATAAAACTGCTTCTAAGGCATCTTTTTAAAGTTATTTCTTCTTGATGCCCTGTCCTGGAGGATGGGGTGACAAGAGGATCTCTGCACACACAGCTCAGAGGGAGCAGCAAGGCTGTTTGCAGGGCTGTGTGGAGTTTGATGATGCAGCTCTTCCTTCTCACTCCTTTTCCTGCTGGTCCAGCTGTGGCATCACAAAACAAGCAGCTTCCCTGGGCAGTGTCCTGGTGCTCGGGCTCCTTCCCACTCCCCAGAAGGGTTGGGGAGGGCACAGCAGAGGTTAGAGCCTGCAAACACTTCCCTGAGCTTCACCCCCACATCCTGCCAGGCTTTGGTTTTTTCTCATCAGCGCTGAACACAAGAACAGGTGTAAATCTGGCTGCTACAAACCCCTCCTGCCCCATCCTGCCCTCGAGCCCACGGTGCCGGAAACCTGCACAGCCCCAGGGATCAATCCTGCCCAGCGTTTACCTGCACGCCGCCACGTCTGGTGTGAATCAAGCCTTGAACCCGCTCCAAATTTCTTGTCATATCAACTCAAATTTTGGCAGTGGCTCAACCCACATCTTATCTCGAGCAGAGCCCCTTGGCAGCAGGCACCTCCCTGTTGTGTAATTTAATGATGTTATGGCTGGCTTGCAAACAGTAAAACAGAGAGGCCGTGACGTTATCTTAATAGGATTTTGCCTGCTGCTCTCGGAGTGTCACCGGCACTGCTCCCCAGCGTGGCACAGGGGCACAAACGGCCCCGGCGCCAGCTCCCCGACAGCAGCAATTAAAATGCAAGGTTCACGGCATTTATCTCCTCCAATCCCTCGTGTGTGATCCCTCTAAAATCCCAGGTACACCCCGCTGCCTGGCTCTGGGAGCAGGGATGGCAGCACAGGGCTGGGGTGGTTCTTTCCTTTCTCCCTCCCATCCCGGTGGCTCCCGTTGTTCCCGCACGGCTCGATGGCTTGAGCAGCTGCTGGAAGCATCACATTGCTGAGTGCACGCATCTCCTCCTCTCCCAGTGCCACATTTTAATGCATTCCAGCAAGTTTAACACCCAGGCACAGTGTGGCCCTGAAGGTTGCTGTCTGAGAGCTCCCTGCTCTAAACCCAGCCGAGCTGGACCAGCCGGCTCACGAGATAAGATTCCATTTTCCACGCATGGAAATAAAAGGTTGTAATAAATCCTTTGAAGGCCTAAATCTGGGTGATTAGAAAATGCATATTTTCCCCCCATTCCCATTTTACCTCTTTATTAGGAGGGCGGTTTGTAAAGAGCTGGGAATCCCCGGCTGGCACAGGGCCCTGGGATTTGTTCAAAGTGGCCGTTTGTTTTCCTGCGGTCTCTGCCCCACGCTCCTCCGGGAGCTGCGGCAGAGGAGCTTCTAATGGACTTTAATGGAATTAGGGAAGGCTCAGAGCGCCGTGTCCTTCTCTGGGAAGCAGGAAAGGCACGGTGGATTCCTAAGCAAAAGCATGTGGGAGACACAGAGAGGAAGCTGAAGGTGAGGTTTGAGGAGGGGAGAGCGAGTTCCCGGCTGCGGATTGAGGGGAACACAGACAGACTTTCAGGAAAAGAAACAAATACCTCCAGGTTGCAAACAGCAGGTTTTAGGAGGACACATTTAACTTCTACCAGATGTCTCCTTCTTCCTTCGCCCCCCAAATACTCACAGAGTCATGGACGTGGTTGGGTTGGAAGGATCTCAAAGTTTATCCAGTGCCACCCCCTGCCATGGGCAGGGACATCTTTCACTGTCCCAGGTTGTTCCAAGCCCTGTCCAGCCTGGCCTTGGACACTTCCAGGGATCCAGGGGCAGCCCCAGCTGCTCTGGGCAGCCTGGGCCAGGGCCTGCCCACCCTCACAGCCAAGAATTCCTTCCAATATCCCATCTAAGCCTACCCCCTTTCAGTTTAAAGCCATTCCCCCTTGTCCCCAGTGCCTCTCCAGCTCTCTTGGAGCCCCTGCAGGCACTGGAAGGGGCTCTGAGCTCTCCCTGGAGCCTTCTCCTGCACAGGAACCTGCGCTCGGCTTTGCTGAACTTCTTTCCTGAGGGAGCACCAAAGGCTGTGGATCAGAGCATCATCTCCCAGGAAGGACCTTAAAAGGGACCTTAAAATTCCATGAAGCGAAAGCATTTCGACTTGTGGGGAGGAAAGAAATGCTTCTGCAGCCCTGCCTCCTCCCTGCTGCGCTGCTCGGCTTGGAAGTGCTTGGCATTTTTCCCCACCTTGTAAATAAATGATTACTGTGATCAAAATAATTAAGCAACCGAGCCCTTAAATGACTAATAGAAGACAATAATTTATATATGCGAGGTTTGTGGAAGTGACGGAGCCCTTTCAGCTGCTCTGCCAGAGAGGTCACTTTTTCCTGGTGTTTGTTGGGCTTTTTTAACATTCCAGAGCACAGGCAATGACACACCAAAGCCTGAAGGGCTGGTCCCACTCTGTCCTGCACCCCAAGCCAGGCTGTGGGGCACGGCTGCCCTGCCAGGCTCCCCACTCCCTGCTGGAGTTTAACTGCCCCCAGCACCCCCAGACACCTCCCTGTCCCCTCAATCACCCCCTCAAGGCTTTGGTGGCCCAGAGCCTTGTCCCAGAATCCCAGCATCACTGAGGCTGGGAAAGCCCTTCGGGACCATTGAGTCCAGCCCGTGACCAATCCCCACCTCGTCCCCAGCCCAGAGCTCTCAGTGCCACATCCAGGAATTCTCTGGACACCTCCAGAGATGGGCACTGGACACTCCCTGGGCAGTTCCAAGGCCTGAGCACCCTTTCCATGGGGAAATTCCTGCTGCTGTCCACCCTGAGCCTCCCCTGGTGCAACATTCCCTCTCCTCCTGTCCCTGTTCCCTGGGATCAGATCCCAAATCCCCCCCAGCTGCCCCCTCTCATCAGGAGCTGTGCAAAGCCACAGGGTCCCCCTGATCCCCCTTTTCCCCAGGCTAAACACAGCACCCAACAGCTCAGCCCCCACTGACCTGGAAAGAGCAGGGGAGCTCCAGGCTTGGCCCAGACTCTGCATTTCCAGATCACTTCCAGGCCTGAGGACATGCTCACCTACCTCCTAAAGCAAGCTGGGAATAATAACCTGCTTGACAGTGCCTTTAATCACCATCTCCCACGGCCACATTGGGATGGATGTCCTAGGACTGTGAGGTTTGTTAGAGCATTACCAAATTCCCAGGCAATCTGAACTTTCTTGCACATTCCTAATTAAAAATTCCCTGCTAAGTTGCATGTTTTTGTAAAGGCATTATCGTTCCTCGGAGTTCTGTGTCCTGCAGCATCCACACAAGCCTGGCAGGAGGCAATTTAGACACAGAACAATTTTCCTCCTGCTGGAAAAAGGCAGATTTCTGCTCCTCGGGGACACAGCACAGAGAGAGTAAGGAAAAAATAAAACCCCAACCTAAAAACCCCAAGCTCAGGCTGTAATCTGTGAGGCCACATTTCACATCTGTTTTTGCAATGTTAACTTTTATAAAAGGGCTGGGAATAACACAATCCACTTACTTTTCATTTTGGAGAGTTATAAATTTAAAAGCAAGGCTGGTGCGCAGTGGAGCTGGAACACTGAAACTTATTTTCAAACAACCCAACCCTCTACTTACAGCAAATGTTGCTCCACTGAAAACAAAAGTGATTGTCTATATTTTTAGGCAATACTGACTTTTTAAAGTTACCCGCCTGATTAGCTCCAGATGATCCCAAAAGCACAACAGAAAACAAGCCAAGTTTGGGAAAGGTCAGTCCTCCCCGCAGTTGTTCCACGAACACAAAACTTCTTGATCTATATTAGCGCCATAAATTCAACGTGTAACACCATTGCAGAGATGCCAACAGCTCTCCAGGCTGCTGTTCTCATCCCTCACACTTGCAGGCTTCTCGGGATGACAAACGAGGCGAGATGTCAGCGCATCTTCCCAGCCCCTCAGCTCTCCTCCTTAGGGGAAGGCTCCTGATGTGCCCCTGAGCCGATTCCGGCCTGGGGCAGGCAGAGGACCAGGCAAGGACTCATTTAGTGGCCCACCTTTGGTTTGGTTTCCATCAGGCTGCCCTAGAAGCGGAGTCTGGAGGCTGTGATGAGCTGTGACTGCACACACGCTGCCCCACAACCTCTCCTGGCTTCCCGTGCTGAGCCATCCCGTGCTCCCCTAGGCTGGAAGAACTCTGGGACAGAGACTGCTCCTCTTTCTTCAGCACCTCCCTGCCATGGCCAGGGCTCTCCCACAAACATCCCAAACCTTCCCTCAGCTACACAGAGCAACAGTCTAATGGAAGATATCCCTGCCCATGGAACCAGATAAGCTTAATCCTTCCAACCCAAACCAGTCTGGGATTCCATGGAAGCATAAAACAACAACCAAGAGATTAACAGAGACCCTGAGGGTGCTGTGACAAAGGTGAGCTCAAAGGGAACACTTGTGGAAACAGGGTTTTCTTCTTGACAGATGGGTTCAAATTCCATGTGCAAGGGAATATTCTCCTGGGATCGAGGCTGTCCCTGTGATGGGAAGAGTTTTCAGCTGAGAAAAAAGGGGACATGTTAATGTAACCTCTGCCTCCACTTTTACTACCAGGAAGAAATAAAATAGAGCTATGGCCACAAATAAAAAAAAAAAAAATCAGAGGGCAGACAGAAAGAAGGACGGAGATATAAATACATCTGAAAATGGAATTAATGCCTGAGTCGAGTAAGGAACTGGATGTGATCAATGAGATGCAACTAAAATGTTTATACAGGAACTAAAGCAGCCTGGACAACAAAGTGGAGACTCTTAAATTACTTGGGCAGGACAAAAAACAGGATCCTGAGGAGATGAGAGAAATATGGGGAAACAAAAATGATAACTGGAACATACACAAGTACATTGTCCAGCACTGTGAGGGCTTTGGAAGGAGGTTTTGGAAGAAGCCAAGGCAAATGGAAAATGGGAATAAATGCAGAGTGCTTTTACCAAAGGTGGATTGTGCCAGAAATCCTGAGGGCTGGGGTTGCAGATAGAAGAAAAGCTGCAGATCTAACCCAGACTGCCTTCAACAACACATTCCCCACACTGCCTGATGGAAGAGATCACAGAGCAGAGGAAAAGCTGCTCATGAGAGATGGAACGGGGATGCTGGAGGTAAAGTTCACCACTGAGATACCAATATATGAGGATGGGATGGAGCAGCGACAAGAAAACAGGTGAAAAATTGGAGGAGAGCTGTTCTGGAAGTGCAGGAGCACTGAGGACAAAGAATGAATTGTTCTAGGCTGAGGTTTGAATGGGATAGGAAGGGAACAATCCGAGTGTTCCTTTGGTTGTTCCTCTGGGACAGCCAGAGACCGCCCTGCCTGGGCCAGATGACCACGTTGTGTCCATGGCTGGCCATTTTCAGGAATGCCACGCACAGCTGGCACATCTGTGTGGCCCATCTCTGGCCTCTGGAGAAGAGCCAGGTACAGTCACACCAACTTACAGAACACCTGGATGGACGAGGAGAATCCCACAGGGATCCACGTGCCAAGCATCCAGAACCACAGCACCCATGGGCAGCACCCACGGGGGTGCCCAGCCCTCCAGGCCAACCCTGGCAGCTGAGTGGGCACCTCCCCACGGCTTCTCCAGAGATTTGGGACGAACACGAGGAAGGTGGAGCCGCTCCTGGTCCCCTCCACAGGGACACCAATGGCCACGAGCTCTGGTCACAACCACGGGGGACAGGGCCAGCTGCCCCCAGCCCTGCCGAGGTGCTGCCAACCAGCAGCATGCTGTGAGCAGATGGCACGGACACAGGGGACACGGGGAGGAGGACAGAGATGCCGGTGGCTTTTGGGAGGGACGGCCATAGCCCAGCCCGTTCCCGTCCAGGCCGACAGCTTGCATATGGATGAAGAACGAGATAATTACAACCTTTGGAAGGAGGGGAAGCCCACGGCACAGCGTCCTCCTGCTGCCAGCTCCTGCAACCCATCCGTCCCCACGCTCCCTCCGCAGCCTCAGCACGAGGAAATCGCTCGCCATAAAAGCCCTGGCTACAGCCCTGCCTTGGCTACAGCTGCAAAGCCATTTAGCTATTGATAGCCCCCCATTGTCAGCACCGGGGCTGGGCTTTCGTGCGAGAGAGCAATTTGGGAGAGATGAGAAAAAAAAAGAGAAATCCAACAAAAATGACAACCCAAAAAACCCAACAAACAAACAAGTAAAGAAGGAGAGAGACAATACCCGACAGCTTGCAGGGTTTCCAGGCCTCTGCCAGCTGGGAAGCTGAGCGTATGAAATATGCATTGCACTGAACAAAGCAAACTGAAACGTTCAGAGCTGGAGAGCTGTAACCCTTTCCTGGATGCTGGAGCCACAGGGAAAGCTGCCAAAAATTCAGGGGAAAAAAACCCAGGGGAAAAAGCACTCGGGGCTGTGGGTAAGGATCCCCGAGCCTGAACGGTCAGACGGGCTCAGCAGGCAGCTGCCTAAGGAAGGTGGAAAGCTGAGGAATTGCCTTGCATGCCAGGGGCTCCAGGAGCAAGATGTGGGATGACTCAAAGCGGCCAAAGCTGTGCTGCCCCTGACATCCACTTCCTTCCCCACCTGCGCTCCCCAGGGATGTGTCAGGGCGCTTCTCCCAGCACTCCCCGCACAGCATCGCTCCCGAGGCCGAGCTCTGCGTCCCCACACTCCTGCACAGGGCAGGCACCGTGACTCCAAGGGGACTGTCACCTCCTGCCCACGCTGGCCTGTCACAGGTGTCCCCAGGCTGCTGCGCATCCTCGGCTGGAACAGACGGAGCGGTGAGCGGATCTGTCAGGCTGGAGCACCTTGTTTGGGTGTTGGCAGTCCCGGAGCAGCCTCAGGCAGCCTGATCCAGCCTGATCCACGTGGCTCCGTGCCAGCTCCGGAAACCAGCGCAAGGTGCAAAACACTCAGAGGAAGCAGCACAGGAGCTGGCTGAAAACCTGAGCAAATGGGATGAACGGAGCACAGGGCTCCTGAGATGTGGAGACTGAAGGGCTGGAGCACGTGCAGGAAAGGAATCCAGCACTCCAATCAAGCGGTGGGAGAAAATGCAGGGAAGAACGGAGATCCAGCAAAATTTCAGCTAAGTAGATTATTGATCTTCAGGGTGTGCCAGGAACCAACTTTGCAAATTACAGCGGTCCCCTGCTGCAAGCTCAGGCAGTTACCGGATGGCAGAGCAAGAACTCTCCTCAGCTCCCTGCTCCTGCCACTCACACGCCTTCCTCATCCTCCTCCTCCTCCTCCACCGCTCCTGTTTGGATCGCACGTGTCCAAAGGGCACCGGCACGAAAGGAAAGGGAGCGACTGTGTTAGTGGGGAAGGAACAGCTCGGAGAACGCCTGCTGTGGTGGGAGCAGAAGGCAGGAACTCAGCCCAACGCGAGCGCGCAAGGCGCTGACCTTGCGAGGCTCCGCAGACAATTCCCTTGGCAAAGGCAGCGCTCTCTGCTCGCAGTCGGGAGGGCTCTGCAGGCACAGCCGAGGTGTGAACGCCTGGCAGATTGCCCTGACAATGCCTCAGCCCCGGCACAGAGATCACCTGCTGGAAGGAGCTCGGGGAGGTGAGATGGCTCAGAGCCCAGCTCCTAGCGGGGTGCTCAGCACCCCAACTCGATCAGCCCCATGGGGCTCGAATCATGGAATCACAGAATATCCTGAGCTGGAAGGGACCCACAGGATCAGCAATCCAACGTCAGACACTGCACAGACCCCCCAACAATCCCATCCTGTCCCTGGCAGTGCTGTCCAAGCTCCTGGAGCTCTGGCAGCCTTAGGATCGTGCCCGTTCCCTGGGGAGCCTGGGCAGTGCCCAGCACCTCTGGGGGAAGAACCTTTCCCTGATATCCAACCCAAACCTGCCCTGACAGCTCCAGCTGTTCCCTTGGGTCCTGTCACAGGTTACCAGAGGGAAGAGATCAGTATCTGCCCCTCACAAGGACGCTGAAGACCCTGAGATCTCCCCCCAGTCTCCTCTAGCCCTCAACCAACATAAGGCTCAGAGCCCTCCTGCAAGGGAGATGAGGAAGGATTTGTTCATCCTTCTCATATGAGGCAAGGAAAAGGCCACGGGGTTATCTGGTGGCACAGGCAGGGTGACACCAACCAGCTCTTCCCACCCCTGGGCCAGCCCCTCCGCCGTGGAGGAGCTGATTTAAACACAGCCAGGCCTTTCTCGGACTGCTGGAGCGTGATGAGCACTCGGACTGTCAGATCCGCCTTGTTTTAAATAAATCCCACTGACGCCGTCTCTCCTGACATGAATTATTAACCAAGCATGATGCACACAGTGCCAGCAGCAGTGTCTGGGGCAGGCTCTGAGCAGGTGAGGCTCTGCCTGGGACCGCAGGTGTGAGGCACTGGAATTCCAGCATCCCTGGGAGCAGAGGTGTTGTCACCACGGCTGCCACCTGCCCGCCCGCGCGGTCACACCAGGGAAAGTCACACTCCATGCCCAGGGCATAGAAAACCCAAACTCCTGGCAGCTCCACGCATCCGTCTGTGCCAACACATGCTGGGAGCAGGGACTGTTTTTCCCACCTTGTGACAGTCCCAGGGACAGAGGCAGCTGGCTCTGCTCTGCTCCTGCAAATGCTGTGGATGTCCTGGAAGCACCCAGCCAGCCACTCTCTCCAAGGGTGGCCTGGACAGACAGGACCATTGCTCTCCTTCAGCCCAAAGAAACTCCCAGGTAAGCTGGGACAAGAGGAACGGTGGGTGAGATGGGGACAGCTTTTCAGAGAGGGACCAAGCCATGAGCCAAGCCCAGAAGCGAATTACCAGCTCCCCACGCTCTCCCCGGCTGATGACTTGAGAATTCACCAGAACATCCAACAGATCCCCAAGGGAGAGGCTGACGGAAAGTGAACCATCAGAAAGGGGCAGGGAGCCAACGCCAGCGCTGGTGGGAGCTGCTGGAAGAATTGTGAGCCGTGGGTATGGACCTCAGCCACCCACAGCAGGGGCTGGAGCATCCCTGAGAGAAACCACTGGGATAAAGGGCGGCTTCTCTGCCCCCAAAATAAGCAGCCTGAAGCCAAAGGAAAGAGAAAAGTTATGTGAATCGCAGCTCAGTGAAGCCCTGAGGAGGTGGTGGGCTGCCAGCACCAAACACAGATCATCTGACCCCTTCTCTGGTCACTCAGTGCAATGAGAAGGAAGGGGAAGGAGTAGCGAGCAGAAAAAATAACATTCCATATTTTTTCCTCTCATAATTCAGTAGAACAACATCCACATTTCATCCCAGAAGTAGCTGCACTTTGGGGATTCTCGTGTCTGAGGTCTAATTTGTAAAGCGCCCAGGGATCCCTGAGGGGAAAAAAGCATTATGGGATCATTATTAAAAGGGACACGTTATATTTCATGTCTCAGTTCCACACAAGTGGAAAAAAAAAGGCCAAGAGCAAACTCTGGGATGAGAGGACAAACCTGTGAAACATAACACTCATCCAGAGAAGCGACAAAAACAGGACATGGGGAGTCTCCTGCTTTGCCCACTGCTCAGCCATGCCACAGCAGTGACACAGAGTAAAGAGGGTGGTTTTTTTTTTAATAAAAGCCACAATCTGTGGTCCCTCTCAGCTGTCCCTGGGCTGTTTTACATGTCTGGGGTGGATCCAGCTCTTCCAGAATCAAAACACAGAACACAACCTGAGCACAACCCACCCACGGGGCTGCCCGTGGTCCTGCTGGTTCCTCCACCTGCCACCAGATAATTTAGACAAAAAACGGTTTTCTTGAGCCTCTCGGCAGTGCTTACACTTGCAGCGTCTCCTTTTAGACCCTCAGCATGTAGGTGGCTGGATGAGAAGCCATTTCCCAGGGGAATGAGCGAAGGAACCTATTTCAGGTTGAATCTCACGCCTGCCTGTGTGCCACCCACGCGGTGTCACTGCTGGGGTCACTCTCTCACAACATTTATCTGCTCAGCCGAGCCCAGACATCGCTGGGGACGGATCTGCCACAGCAACACAGACACCCACAGTGAGGGAAAGAGGGTGAGGTGGCAGGAACATAGCAGGAACGCAGACCCTGCTCAGCCATTTGTGAGGGAAGACACAGCCTGGACCTCGGGCTGGGGCTGCTGCTGCAGGGGGAATACACAGCACCCCAACACGGGGCACACCAGGCTGCCCCATCCCCAAAACCCAACCTCTGGCACACCAGAGCTGCAGCTCCCATGTGGAGCTCGGCACGGAGCTGGACTTCCACGGAAACCTGAGGGGTTTCCCCCAGTGCTGCTTCAAAATGAGTGCAACCCCCAAGGCCACCAGTACTGCCCTTCCAGTCACAGAATCACAGAATGGTTTGGGTTGGGAGGGACCTTAAAACTCATCTTTTTCCATGGGCAGGGACCTTCCACTAGACCTGGTCTTCAAAGGGAAATAGAGTAGGTTTAGATGGGATACTGGAAAGGAATTCTTCCCTCTTAGGGTGGTGAGGCCCTGGCACAGATTCCCAGAGCAGCTGTGGCTGCCTCTGGATCCCTGGAAGTGCTCAAGGACAAGCTGGAGGGGACTTGGAGCAACCTGGGACAGTGGAAGGTGTCCCTGCCACGGCAGGGGGTGGCACTGGACAGGCTTTAAGATCCCCTCCAACCCAAGCCACTCCACGATTGTATGGACAGCACCTGTGCAGTCCATAAAGTGCCACAGCTATAGGAACCCACAAAAAAAATGCAAGAAACTCAGTGATACAGAATTCCTGGGAATCAGAGCAGTGCCAGCCTCAGTCCTCAGGGTTTCAAAGGGCTGGGAAGGAGAGAACTTTCCCTAAACGAGGACCTTTCCAAAGGGAAGCAGCGGAGAACACGGCTGAGCAGTACCTGTGTGCTGTTTTCATCCCCCTGAGCGTGGATGGTGCAGGACCGAGCGCCGTCCCTCAAGGTCTCGCTGGCAATGCGCACTTGCACGCCGGGGAGCGGGGTGCCCACGGAACCTGCGGGGGAGAACGGCATGGAAACGGCTCCCAGCCTCCGGGAAATCACAAAATCAAGGATGCAAAAGAGCAGCTGCTCGTCTATCAATGGCATCTGCAGGCTGTGCTGGCACTAAAGAACTTCCTAGCAGGGGTGGTCCCTCCAGGAAGGTGTCAATCCCACCGTGTGTCTGTGTGGAAATGTCAGGACGGTGCCACCGTTTGCTGGGAAGGCAGTGCTGGAAACGCCTTGGAAAACAAACGTGTCTCCAGCCCTGAACAGTCTCCCTTGGTCAGTCTTTGAAGACATCTGCACAGCTTCAGAGCTCAGGAATGAAGCTGTTTTTTGTTGGTGGTGGTTTTTATTTGTTTTTTGTTTTGTTTTGTGTTTTTAAAAAGTCACCGCAGAACCTCCACAAAGCTGTGAAAATAGAGAACACAGCGATTACTCTGCTCCTCTACAGCCTGCACCTGACAGGGGAGGCAAAGGCTTAGCAGCTGAGAATTGCCTGGGATTATCTGTGTTTTAGGAGACATCAATACACTGGATAGACAACATCACAGGAGAAAAGCAGGGATCAAAACCACACTGCTCTTGCACAGGTTTCAATTTCAAAGCCAAGGAGCTGACACAGCATCACAACTGAGTTCCAAGCTGGGTCTGTGACCCAGAGCTCCCCAACCTGCAGCATCTCCACCCCCTGGTTTAGAGGCTGTTCTTCCTGGGGAGCACCTGAAAGTCCAGCAGAGAGGGCAGCTCTGTCCCTGTGACCTGTGGGATGGGCAGCCGCTGACCCAGCACGTCTCACTCGGCAGCTGAACAGAACCAGACTGCTCCTGTGGCAAAATGGGGCCTGTGACCTTCATCCCCTGTGAGCAGGGAGAGGGACAGCAGCTCACAGCAACCTGTGGCTCAGGAGGACTGGACAGGCCTGAGCTTCAATTGCAGAAAGACTTTTCACAAGTTCCTGGAGTGACAGAACACAAAGAACGGCCTCCCACTGCAGGAGAGCAGGATTAGATGGGATACTGGGAAGGAATTCCTACCTGTGAGGGTGGGCAGGCCCTGGCACAGGGTGCCCAGAGCAGCTCTGGCTGCCCCTGGATCCCTGGGAAGTGTCCAAGGCCAGGCTGGACAGGGCTTGGAGCACCCTGGGACAGTGGAAGGTGTCCCTGCCATGGCAGAGGGATGGAATGAGATGAGCTTGAAGATCCTTTCCAAACCAAACCATTCTGTGATTCCATAAATTGGTAACTGTGCTCTTTATTTTAAAGGATGATCCATTTTTTCCCCTGAAGAGCCTCCAGTTGATGCTTTCCAGGTCTGCCAGGATCACCTTGACATTGGGAATTCCCTGGAGCAGGGCGTGCAGGACCTGGAGTTCAGCCCTGTCTTCCTCTTGTCGCTGGTATTTCAGGTATTTGGGTTCCAGTGGCATTTTCCCTGTCCTGGTCTCGTCCTCCTGCCGAAGCCCTGGAGATCTGCTATCCGTGACATCATGATTTTGTCTGCTACATTGGTCAGTTGCCATGGAAATGGATATGTCGTCGTAGCCCAGATTTATGGCATCCCTGCAGGATCAGCCAAGAGCAGATGGGCTACGAGGGAGTGAGATTTTATTGCAGCGAAACTACCCGAACAATTAGCAAATCTGGCTGGAAATAAACACAAAGCGACGTGGCAGCTCCGTGATCCGTGTCCGCTCCGCTCGGAATTGCCTTTGGCATTCCGGTCAGCCAGCACAGCCAGGCCCTCCCCTCACCACCAGCACCCCTGGGCTGCTCTCACCTCCTGGCCAGACACTGCCAGGACTCTGAGACAGGGGGATGCAGCAGGGGCAGGAGGGAGAACGAGCCAGAAGTGCCCTGAGGTAGCATGTCGAGGTATTTATGGAATCAGAATCACAGAAGTTGGATCCCACAAGGATCATCAAGTCCAACTCCTGGCTCTGCACAGGACAACCCTAAAAATCACACCATATGTGCTCTAAACAATCTTGCACCTGCCATGGGAGACTCCAAGAGGCCTCCAAGCAAGTAACAAGTCACAGAAAACACCCTCAGTGTCGCAGGGAAGGTTGCTGGAGACACCTTCTAAACTTCTACGGGAACAGTTTCTTCAGGGTGAAAAACACCGCGTGTGAACAGACTCCAATCTGCCCACAAAACACGGCACGGCTGTGGGCAGACACCACAAAGTCAGTCCTGGAAAGCTCCTGGAGGGAGCAGAAACCAATGCAAGGAGCTGCCAGGGGCTCTCACAGAGTTGGAATTTTTAAAATCAAGATCAGCCACACGCCTTCCTAGAAGATGCTTCTACCCTGGATGCAAGCTGCCGACCTCAACATGGAAATGGGCAGTGATTCATGGGCAGGACTCCAGGATTAGGGCCCGCTTTGGGAACGAGGAACCAAAGATCAGCACAGCACTGGCACATCCGAGGAGGTGATGTTCCCCACACAGAGTTTCAGATCACAGTTACTAACACAGGCCCACCAGTTCCTCTCCTACTTGGCTAAAATAAAACCAGCGTGTAAAACAAGCCCCTGGGGGAGAGCCGTTTCCTTATGCTCTGTCTGGAGAAGCTTTTCTGGTATTTAGGAAAAATTACAAACTTCGAAATCAACATCTGTAAAGGCTGAAAAAGCTCATACCATTGATTAGAGCTCCACAAACCTGATAGAATGAATAGAATTTGTGCAAAAACAACGACTAGAGCTTCCCAGCCCATCCGCTGTGTCAAAATACACCCTGTGCCAACTCCAACAAGTCAGCAGAAATTCGGGCCCATTCCCAAAGGAACAGCACTGGAGGCTCTACCTTCACCAAGACCACAACTGGGTGATCAGAAGGGGCTTCCTTTTGTGCCCAGCCATAATCCTGAGGGGAAAACAGGGAGAAATCCCTGCTCCTTTCCCTCTCCATCCCTCCAATGTGCAGGCTCCTGGATGTCAAGCAATGCTGGCACCACGCCCGCTGTGTCGCTGGGCTGCAGGCAGGAGGGGGTGACACCATTCTTCTTTCACCCGTTCTCCTCTGTTTAAAAAAGTTGTCAGCTCTTCCCAGATAAATTGAATTGGCCCCGTGCTCTGTGTCCTTCGGTATCTGGGTAGCTCGGTGCTGTTCTGTGCCGCGGTGTCCCGGGAGGATTGGAACAGGCCAACGATAAGGCACTCAAGGATCTCACTGTCAACAATACACGGAGTCCCCGCTGTAGCAGCTATTAGCTGCCTCTGATCTAAACCCCCAATTAAAGTGGTGATTAGGCCCAGTGAGGCATTCTCCGGCCATGAATTATTCATCTCCCTTCACAGTAACAGCACCAGGGGGGATTAGAATGAGAGCTGGTGAAAACAGAGGCATTTTAAGCAGGGTTTTAACCATATACAAGCAAACATTTATCTTTCAAATCTTTCATCTTTGCTGCTTCTGGAAATTAAAGCTCCCACAGCCCCATCCCTGCCCCTTCAGACCTGTGCTGTGGGTGGAGAGTGGGGACACACTGCTGGTGTCACCAGCACGGACATGGGCAGGATGGGCAGGGCCCGAGGACTCGACCCTTCCCCTGCCACTCCAAGTGTCTGAAACTGGGCAAGGGAAGCCCCAGGACCTCTCCTCAGAGGCTCACGAATCACAGGATGGTTTGGAAAGGACCTCCAAGTTCATCTCATTCCACCCCTGCCATGGGGCAGGGACACCTTCCCCTATCCCAGGCTGCTCCAAGGCCCAACGTCCAACCTGGCCTTGGACACTGCCAGGGATCCAGGGGCAGCCACAGCTGCTCTGGGTACCCTGTGCCAGGGCCTCAGTGCCCTCACAGCCAAGAATTCCTTCCTAATATCTAAATTAAACCTAAATTTAAGTGTGAAGCCATTCTCCCTTGTCCTGTCACTCCATTCCTTGTCCAAAGTCCTTCTCCATCTTCATTGCAGGCGTTTTCAGGAACTGGAAGGCCACAATTGGGTCACCCCAAAGCCTTCTCTTCTCCAGGCTGAACAATGCCAGTGCTCTCAGCAGAGCTGCTCCATCCCTCTGATCATCTTGGTGCCTCCTCTGGGCTCGCTCCAACAGGTCACAGCAGTAGAGAAGGACGAGCGCTGCTCCCACTCCAGGAGAAATCTTCTGGCAGACGTCCCCAGCTCCCAGCCCACCGGCAGCTGACTCTGGGATGCTCTGTGGTACCTGGTGACCTCCCACCCAGCCTCTCACAGGGCAGTAGATCAAAAGCTTTTTCACAGCTCCAGTAAATTATGCCTCAGCTTCACCCATCTGCTTCCCAGCTGACACTTCCTGAAATAAATTAATCAAGCCTATTCAATTATTGCCTCCTTTCTGTACGGTCTCTTGCTGATCCCCACCTTCGTGAGACACTTCTCTCCCCTCTCGGGGCTGCAGGAGGCCCTGGATGGGGCTGGTCCCCAGCCCCTCTGCTTTGGCTGCACAGGAGGATTTGTCCCCAGGTCCCCTGCAGACCCTGGAATCCGCAGGGATGATGCCCTCAGGAGCACGGCCAGCAGCTTTGGGGCAGGAGCTGCCCTTCTGGGTGCCAATGTCTGCACTGCCATGTTACTTTCAGTCTTATTTCCTTTCTCTTTTAGTCTCCTGGGAAATTTCTGGAGCCTTCACTCATTTCCCCTCCAGAAAATCAATAAAAAGCAAATACAAGCAGGCCACAGGGACAGTGAAATGATCCCTGCCCTGTCACGCTGGGGCATGGGGCTCACAAACAGCTCGAGCTCCTGCATATGGGAGTCTTGTTTTTCCTGCCTGCTTCCCTCTCCTGCCTGCAGGGATGGGGCTTCTGGAGGAAGATAAAACTGGCTGAGATGGGGCGAGGGAATGACAGTTACCCAGCAAAAGTAAAACAGAGTTTGTATTTCAAGCTGTTCTCAGGCTGAGGAGTCAACGAGGGGGAGTTTTGGCTTCTCCTCTCCCTGTGTGACCCCTGTGGGACCCAGCTTCTGCATCCCATGGGATTGGGGTGCTGTGGGAAGCTGTGACACCCAGGACACCCTCCTGGGGTAACACCAGTTCCCCAGGAGGCTGCATATGGTGCCATGCCTGCAGAGACAGCCTGTGGGGAGGCAGGTGGCACAGGGTGGGCACACAGATGGCCACGCTCCAACCACAGGGAGAGTGGGGGCATTTTATATTTGCAATGTCTCAGATCGATTTATTTCTAGGCTCCAGAAAGTACAGCTATGGAGAGGAATCACAAAGTGTAGCTCAGAGAAGGGGGGGAGACAAGGAGAGAACAGGCCCAGAGCGTACAGCGAGGTGCGACAATTTTGAATTCCTGAAGAGGCAAGAAACAGGCACTAAAATAAGAGTGAGCAGACATCCTATTTAAAGTGTTCAGCACTGATGGGTTGGACAAGCACTGCTGCATGGAGAATCCTGTGTGACACCACCCAGAAACACAACTCCAGGCAGCAGGAGCTGAAGAAACACCCCTTCAATTCAGTAAGATTTTGTAAGTCATAAAACATCAGTCCAGAGCGTGCCAGCCTGGTCAGGCCAGCGGGCAGCACTGCGAGCTCTGCACACCCAGCTTTGATCCCTGGGAAACGCAGCAGCCACTTCCCACACATCCATGTCCTGGCCTCCAAGTGCCAATTCCCAGCATCCTTGTTCCTCCTGTGGCCTTCTCCTCACTCACGTGCAGAGAAAACCCCAGACCACTTCCCAGCAAACGCCTCCGAACCATGGGCACCCTCTGGAGACTCCTACCTGGGACACGGACTCCATGCAAAGGGTTAGAAAGCGCCATCCCAATCTCAGTCATCCCATACCTCTCCAGCAAGGTGTGCCCCGTGATGCTCTTCCACTTCTCCAGGACAGGCACAGGCAGGGCTGCTGAGCCTGACACCATTAACCTGCACAGGAAAAGGCCAGGTAAGAGAGCAGCCAAGATCACCTTTGCTCCAGGGAATCTGCAGCCCAACACAGGGGCACAGAAAGCCTGCTCTACGTAAAACCTGCAGCCCCAAAAGGTTTTTAACCAGCACCAAAGATGGCCCTCATATTCTCTGTCTGATATGGGGTTGAAGATAAGCCAGGACAGTCTCCTAAAAGAGATCCTGAAGTACAAGGCTGCAGGACAAAGTCCTCAGCCATGTGTTACACAGGGTGACACACATAATGAGCCCCTTCTGGCTTTCCCATGCAAGAGTGGCTCATAATTAAATAATGTCACCCTTGTTCCTGTCAAAGAGACACCAAAGCACAACAAGCAGCACTGAAAGGGGTGATGCTGAAAGGAAAACCTGGAGGATCCAGTGAGCCACCAGCAGCCCCTGCCCAGAGCTCACCCACCTGATGTTCTCCTGGCAAGAGGCACGGATGAAATCCTGCACTTGGGGCTGGGTGAAATGCTCGTCGTAATATTCCATCAGCTTGGCATAGATGGTGGGCACTGCCATGAACACACTGACACGGGGAGCTTGGGAGCTTAGGAGCTTCTTCCACACCTAGGAGGGAAGGGAACATACATGGATAAAAATACATCTTTGCTATCCAAGATTTCTGGGAAGTACAAACAGCTGGAAGCTGTTGTGTGCCCCTCATCCATGTCCAGAACAAGCTCCCAGCTTCCATCACGCCCTTATTTTCCAAAGCACAATGTTCATCTCTCATCCCACCAGTGGATCCCCCACCCACCATCACACTCTTGAGATGATGGAAATGGCAGTTTTCAGTCCTGTCACGTTGCAGCCAAGAATTTGCTTACAAAGATGGAAGCTTGTGGCAGAATCAGTTCATTCCCTTCTCCTGCACAGCTCCTCAAAGGCTGCACAAAGGCACCGGTTTTCCAAAGCATGGGAGCTCTTCTTTGGAAGGACACAGCCACATCTGATACACAATACACAGGCAGGAGCCCATGGACTCAAACCTCTGAGGCAAAAATGCTTTGAATAAGATGGCAAAGTTGGGAAGAGGGAGACTCCATGGAAATGGTGAGTGGGTGCAGAGAGCCAAGTCCCAGCGAGCTCAGAGGAGCCACCAGAATCCACCAGGTAAACCAGTGGCAGCAGGAGACAGCAGCTTTTCAGGAGGGCCACTACACCAGCCACACTCTTCCTGAGAGGAATGTCCCTGTGGAAATAAGGTTCTTCAGCTGCACTTCCTGCTAACCTGTGGGAACTACAAATGGGGACAAATTCCAGCAGCCAGCTCTGCTGGGACACGGACAAAGAAAAACCTCCAGAATGAGCAGCCAACAATGGGTCGGAGCCATACCTGTGACAATCGAGCCCATTCCTCCCACACCTCGCCACTCTCCCCCCAGGTAGGCTCTTCCCGAGACAGGAGCGATCCAAAGCCATCAATAAATCAGAGGTGCCGCTGACGGGCGCCTCTCTCCCCGTGCTGCGGTCCTTGCCCCGCCAGTGACAAATGTATTCCCTAACAGCTCCTGACACCGAGCGCTGCCTCGGCGCTCCCCGCGCACGCTCAGCTGCACACGAGTGAGGGAAGGCAGGGATTGATTGAAGGTGAGCCAGGGATTCTCCTTCATGCTGTCACTCTGCCCCTTCCCTCCGTTCTGCTCGCTCAGGCTCCGTTTCATCCCTTTCTCCTTGGCTGCGCCGGCGCCGCCTCCCCCCACATCTCGCACTCCAGCGCTCCAGAACAATCAGATCCTAAAAAAACCCTCCCAGCACCGGGTGGTTGTTGTTAATAGAGCAGGACAAGTCCACAAAGGTACTTCCCCACCCAACAGGAGGGAGCTCCCGCTGCCTCCCAGCCCAGAGATGGCCCTCGGTGGGGAGAGATGAACGCACAAGGTGGAAACCCACCGGACACCTCGGGAGGTGGGACATGAGTGCTGCAAGATCCCCTGGGAAAAGGAAAGCAGAACTGGAATGTGACTTCCTGCACTGACAGATTATATGTCCAGAGTGGGAACATTTCACTCCTTGCAGAAACCCACTTACCAGCAAGATCCTTACCAGCCAATTAGGTAAAATTGCATTTAGAGGGGTCTAACCTCCCCCATGCTCCTCCCAGCCCCTTTTTCCCCCAATATCTTTCCCCTTGTAGACAGCAGGGTGGAGAAGGATCTCTCCAAAGCCAGGGCTGAATGGAGCTGCTCTCCTCAGCCTGGTGCTCCTGAGAGACTTTGCTGTGGGCAGGGAAGGACGTGTGATGGCAAGCAGGGATCAGGCCAGTGCCGAAGGGATTGAAGGGAAGCAGATGCTCAGGGGTTGTTCAATCCTTGCCGTGTGATTTTTTTTTTTTTTGCTTTCCCTAGTCCTGAGCAGCTGTGGGAGCGCAGGCAGACTTCCAGTCTGGCCATGCAGCAGAGTTTTTGTCTCACGATTTTGGATTTGAAAAAAAACCCAAACCCATCTAAACAGAGCAAGTCTCTCTTGCACCCCAGAGTCCCCTGTCCCGACATGCCAGCTCAACTCCTGCCTTAGATAAAATCCTCCCTCCTGCACTCCAGCCACAGGAGCAGCTTTTTCTGTGTCAGTCCGGCTCACCCCAGCAACAGCCCCTTCCTGAGGATAAGCAGCTGCCTTTGGATTTGTGCCACCAGCTGCCGGGGTGATCTGCTGACAGCCAAACCTCTCCACCTGCTCTGCTCCCGCTCAGCCAAATCTGGATCCTTCCCATGTGTTTTAGCAGGGCTAAGCTGTGGTACAAAGCTGGCAGCTCCGAGCGCTCTGCGGAGCTCGAGCTGGCCGGAGGGCTTGGCACTGCCCAGCCAGCTGGAACAGCTATTCCTGGCTTCTAACTACAACTCCGTGCTTTGAGAGAGGAGTCTGGGAAAGCCTCGTTACCTGGGACTAATCAATCAATCCCGTGCAAGGGGCCAGCTTTGTCTGTCCAGCACCCAGCATCCTCTGACAGCGTCAGGCTTGGAGCAGCACAACCTGTCCCTGCTGTGTTATCCCCCGTGTCACTGTCACCACATGAATTCCCCGTGGACAGGGTACTGGCAGCCCAACACTGTTTTGTTTTGCTCACCTGACACCTCTGGCCTCCAAGTGCTTTTAAAAAAGCCATGGATTCGGGAAGCAAACGTGGCACTGTGTGCCTCTGCAAAGAAGGGAAGCAGCAGCCTTCCAATGGAATACGCTGAGGAGACGGATCAAGATTCTTTTTAAGATAACCAAGGGCTAGAAACAAAAAGTTTCGCACTGCAAGAAAGCAAGAGTGGGAAGAGCTTCTCACCAGCAATAACGGCAGTGAACGCTTCGGGTCAGGGCTGCCTGTGCCAGCAGAGAAGTGGGAGACCTAATGTTCCCAAGAGCCTTCCTGTCAGCATGACATTCCTGATTTTCCTCCCCTCCCACTGCTCAAAAGCATATCATGAGCTGGCCAGTGGGATTTTGCCATCATTAAAGGGAAAAAAAAAAAGTAGAAAATTACACCAGTGGGTACAAAACAAGCACAGCAAGACACAGCTGGGAAATTTTTCCCACATATTTTTCCCAGCACGCAGATGGTGAATGAGGATGGAACATACAAGCTGCTCCAAGGGGTGGTCAGTCCATATAGAAACCTTCCCAACCCAGCTCCAGACCCGCTAAGATCACCTGAAAGAAGAGATGTGAGCACAGAAGAGAAAAGGGAATAACTTATCCCTTTCCAGAGGGAGATGTGCAACGCCATGAACCAGCCTGAAACACCAAATCCAACAGCTGGGCATCTTCTCATTCAAAAGGAAAAGAGAAGGTGGAAAACCCAGTTAAAGGCTAAACCATGTAATATCTTGGCTAATATAAGATTCCCAAAACCAGCCTGAAGAACTGCAAGCTGAAAAGGAAGCAGGTATCAGCATGGATTTTTCCATCAGCCCCCAAATGGATCACAGCCAGCCCGTGGTGCTGCCTCTATTGACAGACACAACAGCTCCTCTCTTCTATAAAATTACTGTACCCTTTTCAGTTGTAATTGAATGTCTTTAAACCTTTTCAAAAATAACAATCCTTCCAATGCAAGGTTAACTCAGCCCTTTACTTCCCTCTTGCTCAGGGAGATGGGTCTGTGTTTTGCATCGACCGCTGCCATGCGGGAAGCATCGTCGAGGAAAAGGGATGCTGGTGATTTCCAGAATGTCTGTGGGAGAAACGAGGCTGTGGTCAAACAAGCTGCTTTTTTGGTGAGAGCCTGTGCCAAACACAAGGGTGGGAAGCTCCTGTAGCTCAACAGCAGCAGTAAAGCGACTGCAGGACCAGGAACACACATCTGACACCAAATTATCCCGGGCACATGAGACTGGAGAGCCCCAAGGGGAGCTCTGCTCCCTCCCAAGGACAGAGCCTCCAACACTTCACGAGCAATATGCAGGGAGAGAGAAACATTCTTCTCTTCAAAGAGAAATCAGGCCCTCGGTGGCTTCGTCTCATGTTTGTTATAACCCCAAACTGTTTGCGCTCTGTGTGACTCTGGTTTTAATCATTTATTCATCAGCACAGTTTGATGGCCCCTCTGCATTCCAGGCTGAAGCTTTTAAACCCTTCCTATGCTGGAGGCATACTGAAAGGAGCAAGTGCTTTCCCTGGGACCTGGAAATATAAGTAAATATGACAGGCTCTGGTTCCATTTTTTATATTTCCCCACACACATCAAAAGCCATTACTAGGGAACAGATGCTGAGGACAGACGGCAGATCTGGGGAGACGGGAAAGAAAACCTCTAACTTTTTTAAGCCAGGTCTGTGAGAAGTGATCAAACATAATCCATTCACTAGTGACCTGCTCCTCCCTCCACCGACTCCTCTTTGAGTCTGAAATAAAATTACTCCTCTGAAGCCTCCCATTAAGAGATGAAAAGACTTTCAGCCTCTCCCCAGCTGAAACTGGATGGGGGCCGTGATCCCCAGCGTGCCTGAATATTGGAGCTCATGCTCCTCTGCTTGGATTTGCTTTTCTTTTAAAAAAAAACCAAAAGAGCTGCCCAGAGTGATGTTTGCAGAAGTGACAGATCCAGGGGAGAGGCTCCGTGCAGCGCACGCTTCTCCTTCCCGGAGGCAACAGCGGCTGCTGAGCCCTGGATCTCCCTGTGCAGCCCAGCCAAGGTAGAACACCCCAGCACCCAGCCCAGCCTGGCTCGCACAGAGAACAGCAGTGACAAGGACAAAGTTTGCTCCCAGATACAGCACAGGCTTTCCTGGCCTTCAGGAATTCAGGGCTGTGAGCACACGACGCAGCAGCGACCCTGGAGCAACACCTCCCACTCATCCTGCGTCAGGTCTGCAGCTCCCTCCCACCATGGGGAAAAGGTGCCATGGGCACAGAACATCAGGGCAAGCTTGTTCTGAATCACACACTACCTCTGAGCACACAGCATTCCCATTTCCCGAGAAAAAAGGGTCCAAACAAGATGATTTTGATGGCTTTGAGTGCAGCAGTGTAAAACAGGGGATGGGCTTTAGAGGGTTTGAACCTTGAAATACCTTAAGTCAGACACGCAGCGAGGCTGGCACAGAAACAGCAGCTCTTGGAACCGCAGGGCAGGAAATCTGCATCTTGGCATATTTATCGTGGAAGGGGTTGCAGGGCACAGCCAGGGCTGTCACTGCACAGGCAGCACATCACAGCTCAAAACCTGCCCAGCAGAGCCGAGCGGGCAGCACGCGCCACAACTGGGTCACCCGGAGTAGAGATTTCCATAAGCTTCTCCCATCACTCATCAGAGCAAGTTTCTTCCTTCAGGTTTTTGAATACTCTTATTTCCCACTCTGCACAAAAGGCTGGAAGACCTCCTGGGATCTGATCTCGTGTTTATCAATGCAGAGAGCTGACAGGGAACCTTTTGCCATTAGAATATCTTTCCCTCAAGGCGGGATCAGGGGTGTCCAAGGCAAAGACAAGCTCGTCCTGTGTTGAGGCTCAAAACAGATCCTCTTTGGCAAAAAACAACAGCACAGGATCCTGCAAAGCAGACACAGATCTGACAACTTGCTCCAAAATGCTCCTGTCCCAAGGGTGCCTGCTCTGGAACGGGGACATCAGCATGTGACTGTCACAGCAAGCACAGGGGACACGCGGCTTTCCCGGGTCCGTCTCTCCAGACTGACACTTCCATGGAGCATCAGTCACTCCACAGGCTGTGCTCAGCCTCAGCAGCCTGAACTGATGCAGGGAGGGAGATGGAATGGATGCTCCAGAGGGTGCTTGGTGCAAGGCTCACCCTGTGCTCCTTCCTTAACAGACACATCCAGCTCTTCTCCTCCAGCCCCCAAAGTGCACAAAACCTGTACAAACACGGCACCTTTAAAATCCCTACACCTGGACAAGAAATTCCCACTCTAGCATCTGGAACAGGTCAGCAGCAGCTGAGAAATGCAAACAGGAAGAGAGCAGCTGGAAGAGTAAACTCAGCTTGGAAGCAGGTTATGGTGGGAGGGTAGTACAGGGATGCTGAGGCTGCAGCTCGCTCTGGCTCCAGAGGAGGTTTCTGCCCTCCCAGTTCTCACCCTTGAAAACCAAAAAACAGAAACATCGCAGGCAGCCGTGCCCACAGAACTGCTGGCAGGACAGCCCCCGGGCTCCCTGCTGTTCTCCTGCCCACTCTGAACCCACCTGTGCTGAAAAGCCTCTCCCAAGAGCCATCCCTGCCATTCCCAGGCCCAGAAACAGACAGGAGCGCGGGATGCTGCTCCCATGCTCTCCAGGCAGCAGAAGGGCCCCCTGTGAAGACACTGCACCCCAAGGAGCACAAGCACCAGAGGACTCGGTACAGCACGTACGAGTCGACTAATTCTGGAAACTAAGGGTCCATTTATAAACCCTTTATTAATAAATGATTAATAGATGCAGCCATTTTTTTTAATAACTTGCAATAAAAAAATGCTACGAAAAGCTTAAGCAAGACAGTCTTAACAGATGGTGCTATAAAGTGAATTATAACATGTACAGTAGCTAGTGCAGAGTAATGGATGTCCTCATTTAATAAAAAGAATCTGATTTTATGCAGCAACTTTCACGCTTGAGGCACCTCAGCACACTTTAATGAGTCCTCGTGGCCTCAGCAGTAGCCACAGACATCAGATGCTGTTTTAGTGAGAGGAAGGATGTTGGTCAGGACACTGGGGCTACTCCACAGTGCTGGTTTTTAACCTTCCCTTGGACAGCTCCCAAAAACAGACGGAAAGGTCTGAAAGCTGCCACCTCCTACCCCTGCACCGCGGGGAACGACAAGCAAGCCGTGGTCTGGGGCTGGGTATGTCTTCTCAGGGAAAAAAAAAGAGCATTATTCCCACCACCAAAACCAGACTGCCATCTGTATCCACGACTATAAGGCACGCCGCAAATTATGTAATTTAATAAACACTGTAATAATAAAGTATTTATTTTGTATAATGAAGTGTTAGTGATTAGAAACCAAACACACATCGGGCGTGCTGCTGCGGTTTCTCTTGAACCTTTGCCAGTATCACTCAAGGCTAAATATGTCTGCAGCAGGTTGAGAGTAAGTTCCTCGCCTTGTTTTGATCAGCCTGTCAAGTGTTTTAGCTGCCAGTCGAGTTTCTTTATATCACACTATAATTGGCTGCTTTCTCAAGGTGCAGCCAAGGAAAAAAAGCACACGGGCAATACTCGGGCTCCTTTGGCAAAATCCTCCACTGCTGCTTTGCTGAAAGCTGATTTCAGTAGCAAAGGGCATTTTGTAAACAGCTGGTGAAAATAGAGTGGAACTGAAAGGCAGCTTGCAATAAACTCCACGAGAAAGCCTTATTTACCCTCCCGTGCTGGCTTCGGAGTGTCGATCAAACCACTTGCAGCTCCCAGGGGAGGCCCTCGGAGAAATAAAGGGAATAAAAAAAAAAAACAGAGAAGCAAATGCTGTCCTTCAGAGCCCCCGTGCACCTGAGAGCCCCCAGCCGGCGTGTGCTGCCCTCGCCACGCTGCCCTCCCTGCCCAAGTTCAGCTCCACGGTCAAGCGGCCACCCCGGCGCTGTCCCCACGTGCCCCTGGCTGTCACCTCTGGGGAGAGCTTTGATCAGAGCAGGCAGGAGAGGGGTCCCGCTCCCCCGCTCCCGACCCCATCCCTCAACGTCAGCTCATTGATTTGCAGATGTCGGGAGGGAGCAGAGGAAAACACGAGGGTACGGGGGCCCATCAATCACCGGTGGCACAGGATGTGGAGCACCGCGCCCTCCAGAGGCTCTGCTCCAGCCTCCCCGAGCCGGCCCCGCCTCTCACCGGCACGGCCGTGCTGCTCCAGCACAGCCCTGCTGCACCCCGAGCCTTTGGGGTGACCCTAAAGCCAGGGGAGGACAATTGGGCAGCGACCACGAGGGAGAGAGCACAGGCTACGGCAGCCAGGGACCTTCCTGCCTTCTACCACAGCATCCTACCAATTCACTCTGGAAGGGCAGAGCTGCCCCTCTGGGATTCCAGGGCTGTCCCCCCACAAAGGATCAGGGCTCAGGTGTCAGACCATCCTGATGGAAAGAAGGAAGTGAACATTTTCTGTGGCTGCTGCTCTGAAAAGCAGAAATGAGCCACAAAGAATCACCCGGCCCTGCAGTCACTCGGGTCGGAGCTGGGCTCGCCCTCACCTGGCAGCAGCACAGCCAGAGGCTTCCAGGTGTACTCCACACCTGTGCACTTTGTCCTGGCAGCAGGACAAGCCTTCCCAGCACGTGGACAAACACAACCAGGGAGAGCAGCCCGGGTAGTTACACAGAGCAGGCTTGACAGGCTCCTTTGGCTTTCCCAGGGAATTCTGCACTGACAACACACATTTCCTTTCTGCTCCGAGTGGCAGCAGCACCTGAAAACCCCATTACCCCTTACCAGCGACACCACAGACACCACCCAGGACACTGGGAGATGTGGATGGACGGTGCTGGATTGCAGGGGGTGGGAAATGTAGAACCTGTTCCAACTACACTGCAGCTTGTGCCTTTCCTTCCTCTCTTTCCATTGTGTGCCACTGCTGCAGGGAACAAAGGAGAAGCAGAACACTGGGACTGGTGTTTCCTGGCTCAGATAGGAAACAACATTATAAGTGCATCATTCCAGTAAGGTTTAGCCTCCTGCCATCTTTCCTAAAAGCTGCAAGAAGATCTGGATCTGCAAACTCTCTCTCATGTCACCGAGTCCAACCCAACAGCTCTGTTAACTCTTGTTTCTCCACAGAGGAAGAGCCATGTTTCCATGCAAGTGAGGAAAACCAGTGTTTTCCTTACCTGAGCTGCAAAATACTCAACAGACTGTGTTCTGTCATGTAAAGTAATACAAAATACTAAGGAGGTAGGATTGGAAGGGGAAAATTTGGAAGGGGCTGCCCAGGGAGGTGGTGGAGCCCCTATCCCTGGAGATATCCAAGGAATGCCTGGACAAGACAGTGCTCTGGTCTGATTGACAAGGTGGGGATTGGTCACAGGGTGGATTTGGGGACCTTGGAAATCTTTTCCAACCTCAGTGATTCTGAGATTCTGTGAAATGCAAGTTACAAAAAAAAAATAAATAAAAAAAAATCAACAAGCAGCACACCACTAATACACCAAAGAAAATCCAGTATCTCCACCTTTCCTGACATTAAAAAAAATTAACAACGCAAATTCTGGGTGGAAACACTCTTGGCAGGCACATAGAAGGGCCCACCCATCCCCAGCCAAACCCCTCAGCCCAGGACTGGGCAGGGGCAGTGCAGCATTCCCATTCCAACACCAGGCTTACACAAGCTGCACCCCCTGGAACAGCACATTTACCCCGGCCCGAGCACCCAACCAACACGCTGTGCTGTGAAGCACACACAGCCAGGGCTAAAGGGGCTGCAATCTTTAGGAACTGATTCCCAGGGCTGCTCTCACTGCAGTGCCTGGGGTCCTGCTGCTGGATTTCCAAGGCTCCCCCCAGGCTCACCATCTGCGCGCTGAATTCCGGGAACATGATGCACGTGGCTCCCACCCAGAGCGGGCACAGCAGCTTATTGATCACCCCGTGGACGTGGTGCAAAGGCAGCACGTGCAGGATCACATCCTCCTTCTTCCACTCCCATTTCTCAACCAGCCCCGTGGTCTGCAGAAGAAAACAAACAGAGCAGCGTTAGGGCAGGAGGAATGATTCTCCCGAGGTATTCCCGAGCTATTCAGGCCTCAAATTCCCTGGCAGGAATCCCAGGCCTGCCTGGACATAAAATTTTTCCTTTAGGATCAGCATGAGAAAAATTCCCACCGTAGCAGCAGAACACCAGAGGAACACCTTCAGCATCCTGTCAGGACATGTCTTTATATCACTAAAGCCCTTCCTTGTTACTGAGAAATATCAACGATTTTAAGTAGGACATAGAAAAACATTAATCCACCGCTGCACATGCAGATTTGGTAGAAACACTAATCAAAAAGCTAATTTTCCCAGAATTCTGTTGCCATAGTTTGGACACTGATGACATCAGGCTTTTAGCACCTGTAAGGGATAATCAGTAGGAGCAGGAAATCGCTGATAAACAGAAAGCAGGTTTCATGTTAGTAAAAAATACTGGAGTATCAAGCTTCCAAAACACTCTGCTCTGAAGGGATAATTATCTGAAGGGATAATTATGAGGTTTCTAGGTCAACAATGCCCTTCAGAGCCCAGCACTGGCAACTGCAAAGCTTATTTCCAGCCACCTAAAAATAAGAAAAGCATCTGAACAGTGGAATCCGATCGTGTGTCTCACAATCTTCTTCCACAGGGCAGGGAGCAGCTTTCTGCAGGACAGCACAAAGGATGGGGACTGCTCAGGCCACCCCCAAATAATCAGCATATTTGTAAGGCAACAGATTCTTTGCCCAATATAGCCAAGCCCTGGCTCTATCCATCACGGCTTCCATTCCTCTCGGGACGCCGCGGTATCCGAGCACCCAGAACAGCGGCAGCTCTCGGAGGCAGCACCGCATTCCCTGCCCTCTTTCCCTAATGGCAGCAGCCTGGCGGTTGCAGGCACTGATAACCAAGTGGTGAGGTAGTCAGCAGGCTTATTCAAACTTTTAATTCCTTTTGGCTTCGAGAGCTAATGGATTTTTTGCCTTGGGGATACAGAGCTGAATAATGCACAGGCTTCATACAGCACTGGGCTGGGCTAAGGTATTTTCCAATTAGGAGCAAAAATTCTTCCCTAGTCACAGGGTAGAAAAGCAAACTGCAAAGAAATCAGGTTTTTTACAACAGGTCTCATCCCTTCTGCTTTCCAGGAAAGTAAGGAGGAGAATCCACCAGCCTTGGGATGCAGCTGCAGCATGAGCAGGCCAAGGTTCAGAGCCTCACACGCTGCTGTGTGTTCACCTTCCAAGTGTAGAGGATTCTGGAGCTGCAGCCCTACAGCTCTCTGCAGGAACCTGGCAGTGGGAAGGTGTGTTTGCAACCCCAAATCCCCTCCAGATTCCAAGACTTTGTACCTCGGCACGAGCCAGGCAGAGGGGGAGCAGCACTCACCACAGCCTGCACATTCTCGTGGGTGCTGAGGACACCCTTGGGCCTCCCCGTTGTCCCGCTGGTGTAGATGATCATGGCTCCTCTGCCATTCCACGAGGAACAGCCTGACAAGGCACCCTCCTCCACGGCTGCAGGACTCGTGGATCCACCACCAGCAGCCTCGGGAAGCGGCAGCACCGGGACCCCCAGTTTCTTGGCACTGGGGGTTATTTTCCCCACGAATTCCTGGCCTGCGATGACCAGAGCGCTCTGGGAATCCTGGATCACGTATTCCAGCTCCGGCACAGGGTGTTTCCTGTACAGGGGCACCGCGATGGCCCCGCTCATCCACGAAGCCCACTGGGCCACCACGTACGAGGCATCATTGGGGCACAAAAACGAGATCCTCTCTTCCTTCAGGTCCCTGCTGGAGCACTCCAGAACCCTGCAGATCTCCTGGGACAAGCGGAGGCTCCGGCTGAGCAGGTCCCTGTACGTGTGCTCCCCGTTCTGGTCAATGATGGCCACTTTGTCACCGAAAGCCAAAGCCCTGGTGAACACAGGGGTGATGTCATTGCTGTAGGTGGCCCAGGCTGTGTGCAGAGCCCTGTGGGGACAGCCAGCCCTCTTCCTGTCCCATCTGCAGCGGGACAGGTCCTGGATGAGGCAGCGGAGGGGCCGGCACACCTGAGGGAAGAGCAGGGGGAGCAGCATGCTGCCAGCACGGCTGGGCTGAAGTGATTCTGCAGAAAGCAATTATGGGAGCAGATAAGTACGGGCAGGGATTACCCAGGGGGTTATTCCCACCAAGGGAAAGTGGCAGCCTTCATTTGAATAATATCCACTGTATTATTTATGTCTCTGCCTCAGACTGCCACATCCTGGGCAGCCTGAGCGGCCCTGGGTCCTGCCACGATGGAACAGGACGCAGAGATCCTTCCCTGCACAGCTTCCACGTCCCTAAAATCCAGCTAACTTAAATTATAAACCAGTTTTCATAGAATTCCAGAATGGTTTCAGTTGGAAGGGACCTCATCCAGTTCCTTCCACTACGCCAGGCTGCTGGCGGGCAGGGGGTGGAATGAGAGAAGCTTTAAGGTCCTTTCCAACCCAACCCATGCCACGATTCTGTGAAATCCTAAACCCCTCTGCACAGCCTGGAGCACCCTCTCCATACAGAGCCCTCAGCGACAGGGAGCAAAGAGGAGAGAACAGGGCTATGGCAGGAGAGAGAGAGATTTGCTGCACAGAATCTAATCAGCACCAAAATATCCCCAGAGAGATCCCATGAGAAGAGGAAACAGCCAAAGGATGACAAGTTCTCACTCTCTGAGAGGGTCCGTGACACTTCCTTGATGCCGGCAATAACAACCTGATTTTTTACCATTTTTTTGATAAATGCCTATTAGTGGAGCAGCCCAGCTCAAAGAGCTTCCCAGCCCAGCTTCCCACCGTGGGGAAGAGCTGGAGAAAAGGGGATCCAGCCTGGCAGCTCCACAGGGAAGAGCTGACCAGGGCTGCCCCCAGCTCAAGCTGCACAAGTGTTTATTTTCTGTGAGTCCTGTGGTCTCTCCCCTCCACCTTCGGAGCATTTCCCCACCCAGACACTGGCCCTGCTCAGATTTTCTTTTGCAAATCAACCTCAATTTCTGCTTCTGCAAAAAAAGCTTGTGATTTAGGGTGGAAACACGTGGGGGGGCAGAGAGGCTTCAACCCCAGAGCAGGGTGACCGTGTGAACTCCCGACATTCGCCACCAGCACGGAAAAAAAACAAAGCAGGTCACGGCAGAGCTCGTGTGACGTCTTTGCATTGCCCTGGAGAGACTAAAATGTAAAAACCTGAGTTAATTCATACCCCAAAGCGAACCTGTGGCTATGGTGAGGTATTAACACCCTCAGCATTGAGGGACATTAACTGGAAGCTGTTTTCCCAGGATCAGTGTGGCTGATGTTCTCAGCGCTCTCACTGTTCCTCCAGCTCCTTCCAAAAATCACATTACCCCATTCCCACCAATCCATATTTAATGGAGCAACTAAGAGCATTCCCAGCCAGGCCTGGGAATGATGGATTTCAGAGAATTGGGGGTGATGGTGTGTGCAGACACTCGGGAGAGGGGGAAGTAAAACCTGGGGCTGTTTTCCATCCCCTCTCCTTGCTCAGGGATAACTGGTGCCACAAACCCTGGCACAGCACACCTGGAAACAAAGTTTGTCCCTCGAGCCCATGGGAAGATGGTGGCAGTGCAGAGATGTGGCTTTGCTGCCTTGGAAGGGAAAATCCACACCCTCATCCTCCTAAGACTGAAGAATTTAAAGCAGCTGGAGAGCTCTCCCCAGCTCCCAGCACAACAAAACCAGTGCAAACTGGGAGCTGACCAAATGCAGACCCCTGTCCACTTTGTGCCACCTCTCTCTGCACTTTCTGAACATAAAAGGCATAAAATGCATTCCCTGGAGTAAAAGGATCCATGGAGTTACTCTGAGCTATTCCAAACCGAGCTGTTATTGTAGAATAACCACCATTCCAGCTGTGACTACAGCTTGGTGATGTAACCAGCACTGCAAATCTGACCTGCAGGATTCCACCCTCTTCTCATTTACAGGCACGAGAATACAAAGATATTCCTGGCTTTTTCTAAAACGGACATAAAAAATACTTAATTTTTAGAAAATAAAAAAAATGCTTGATTCTTCAAAGACCATAAAATAACTCAGAGAAAGAGACTTGGAAAAGGTATCAGATAATGACCGAGATGCTGACTGTTCTTCCCGTCTCACAGAACAAAAAACAGGGAAAGGTTTGGATTGGAAAGGACCTTGAAGCCCATCCAGTCCCACCCCCTGCCATGGCAGGGACAACTTCCACCATCCCAGGCTGCTCCAAGCCCTGTCCAGCCTGGCCTTGGACACTGCCAGGGATCCAGGGGCTGCTCTGGGAATCTGTGCCAGGGCCTGCCCACCCTCCCAGGGCAAGAGCGGCTTTACTCTTTTCTCATCCGGAGCGGATTCCCACCCTCCATCTCTCTGCCCGCAGCCTACTCACGGCACATCCCCGAGCAGCAGCACGACAACCCCCGGCCCCGGGATTCCCGAGGCACCGCGGCCACGCAGGCGCCCCCGCCGCACGACCCGCAGCCAGCGGGCCCCGCGGGGAAGGAGGGCCGGGTCCCGGTGCGCAGGGCCGAGGGCAGCAGGCCCTGGCCCGCCCCGGCCTCGGGACCATCCCGGGGCCTCCGCAGCCCCGCGGGGCCTCACCTGGAGCCGGGGGAGCGGTCCGGCCGCGAACAGCTCCGGCGGGAACGCGGCACCGCTCACCCAACGTTCCGCGCACCCAACGTTCCGCGCACCCAACGTTCCGCCCGCACCCGATTTGTGAGGATTTGGCCCCAAACCACCGCGGGACCGACTGTCCCTGCAGTCACCGTGGTGTCCTCCGTGTCGTGGCGGGTGTATGTGAGTTCATGGAGCTGCATCTCNTCGTGGCGGGTGTCTGTGAGTTCATGGAGCTGCATCTCTGCCCGCAGGTCCTGGGGCCGTGTGCCTCGTCTGCAAGATCTCGGGATTTGGGCAGGAATGAGGGATGGCCTG
>VZTX01015788.1:0-10643 GCA_013400915.1 Pardalotus punctatus | reverse complement strand
ATGGACAGACGGATGGATGGATGCCCCTGGCCAAAACAGCGGCAGCTGTGATGGAAACCAGAAGCCTTGTGGTCTGTGAGCCTGACTGCCTTCCCAAGGCATGCCAAGCATGGCTGGTGTGCCTGCGTGTCCCACACCGGCCTCCCAGCCATGTCTGAAGCAAAAAAAAAAAACAAAACCCAAATCCTCTGAATTTGGGTATTTTCAGCAGCACAGGACCAGCAAGCCCAACAGCTTCTTGGAGCTGAGCACAGCACGGATTCCTCTTTGGAGGTATTAAAAACCACATTTCAAAAATAAAAACTCATCTATTTTTGACCTGTTCTGTGTTTAGTGTTGGTGTTACTCAAGGTTTTTAGTGAACAGAGGAGGCCCTGCACTAACCTGTGGCTTCCCCTACTCCTTATTCTTCAGGATCCTTCCCCATCAGCTGCGACCCCATGTGCAAAGCCGGTGCGTGGGTTTTTCCATCCCCAGCAGGACCGGCCCCAACACGCCCCAGACTCCCGGGGTTTTGCTATAAACTACAAAGGAACCTGCCCAATTCGCCCCAGTTTGCATAACCAGTTTATCCCAAGCATTTGTTTTAAAAGCTCAGCTCTGGTTAGTCACTGTTCAGCCCAAGCAAAACCCAACCATCTTCCCGGATTTTGGATCTCGCTTTTCCAGCTTTGGGCACAGCCAGCATTTTTATTCTGGTGTATAAATTTTAGAAACATGAAATATGTGCCTTGATGCCCTGTTTTATATATATATATATATATACACACATATACATTATGTATTATATATATTGTATGTATATCAGGGTAGCCAAAGGATCCACAGCCCAGGATAGGGATTAGCCGTGAGGCTCTAACTCCTGAAATCCAAACCTAGTCATTCACCAGTAGCAAACCATTAAGCACAGACAGACATGGAAAAAAAAAAGAGGGACTAAAAAGGGGGAGGAAAACAGTTTTATAGCCCTTGGCAACCCACACCCTACTTCATCACACTCAGGATCCCGGTCACCCGAGCAACTCTGCAGCCAAATCCCCTCTCCTGTAACAAATCCCGTTAGTGCCGACGCCGGAGCGCGGAAGGAGGCATTTGCAAGGCTCTGACTGCAGAAAAGCAGCCAAAATGATGCGCAAGGGGAATCAGACATCCTGCAGCAAAACCTGCTTCCACAACTGAGTCAGCATCTCCTCATAAAGACCGGGGGAGGACAGGAGGAACTGGGGGACACGCACGGATGAACCTGGCAGGGGGGCCCGAAATGCCACCTCTTCTTTCCAGCCCAAAGTGTCCCCAGCAATGACAGCGGAGTCAGGCGTGCACCCAGCAGTGACACCACACCACCAAATGCTTATCCCCAAAACACAGACTGATGGAACTCAGAGGAGACCCTACCCTGAGGAGCAGTGTAGGGTTGCCACAGCCCCAGCGAGCAGCTGGGAGCACTGGGAATCGCTTAATCCCAGCCTATTTCAGATTTCCAGCAATACTGGACCTAGTCTGTGAAGATGTCCCCCAGCCAGGGCCCAGACAGCAGAAGAGACAGGACATTCAAGCTTCTCCAAGATAAGCTGGAAGAGAAAACTCTTCAATGAACCCTTCAATGTCTTCAGCACAGCAACCCAGACCGCTGATTACTTTTAATTGCTGTGTAATTGGACTCTGGGAGCCACACTTTCATTTCAAGCCTGTCTCTACATTTCACATCTGTCAAAGGGGGAAAGAAAAACCTTCAAAAGTAATATTCCAGTGCAGGAACACTGTAGCACCATCCAGCAACTGCCAAACCAGTGGTGGCTGAGGGGAGGCAAAGGTTGCACCCCCAGATGCACCCCCAGCCTGTTTGGGATAAACAGGGATGCAGGGAGGTGCTGGGATCCCACACCTGGCCATCCCAAAGGAGCCAATGGCCCCAGGCCAGACCACAGCAGACAGCATGGCCACATTGCAGGATCCACCCTCATGACCAGCACTAATTACTACCTTCACTTGCAGGGCCCTGCAAAGCCCTCAGAGATGCCCCTCCAGGTGAGGGTGGGGACGCTTGTTCGGCTCCACGGATGAAAAGCAAGCAGCAGACCACATTTTTATTTTTCTTTTCTTTCGGTTGTTTTAAATAGCAACCACTTTCTGGCTGCTGGAAAACACCCTCCCTTCTGTTCTCCAAGCCAACCCAAACAGATGGAGCCAATAACGCAGCCGGGTGATGGCGTAGGATGGTGAGGGCTCATCAGGGGGAGAGCAGCCCCTGCTCACAGACCACAAGAGGGGGAACCAGACCCCCTGAAGATGGCAGGGAGGCAGAGCCCATCAACCCAGCAGAAGGAACTTCTGTTCATCCATCTCCACAAAACCCTCCAAAGCCCTGTTACAGAATCATTAAAGTTGGAGAAGACCTCCAGGATCATCGAGTCCAACCTCTGACCGAACACCTCCTTGCTGGCCATGGGATTGTCCTCCATCCCAATTGCTCTCAGTCCTTGTGATAAATGCTTTTTATAGTACTGGCTTTTTGCAAGTCTGAAAGTGTGTTGTGGGATTGTGAATGCGTAGTTTAGATCTTATGAGAGCAGCCTTGTTACAGTTCTGTAATAATAACTAATGTCTTTATCTCTGTTACTAACTCAATGTAGATATAGTGGCAAAATGGTCAACACAGTTATTTTATGAAGGTTATAGTTTTACTTACAATAGCCAAATGGCCTGCTGGATTACGTAACATCTGAAGGACGGTGCGAGGAAGACCCCTGCTATGGATATGTCAGCTATCAACAACTGCTATCTGCAAGAGCTACAAGCTGGAGAAGATAACACGAAACTGAGAAATCCACAAGCTACGAAATACACATCCTCTAAAAAGGCAGGACCAAGGAGGGGCCATGCTAAACAGTTCTTGGAAAAGTTTTAATATGCATTAATGTCCATGAATAGACATTAGGCTGATGCAATACAGAAAGTATTTAAGGTGTCTCCTGGCAATAGCAGGGGTGCCTTTTGGCCGAGAGCCAAGCACCCAGCACTGTTTCCTTGCTTTATTGTTTATCCCCTATTGTCCTTTATTAAAACTTTTAAATTTAACAGGAAAAGTGAACCTTGTTTTTCACAGTCCTCCAACTAGCAGTCAGGAAGAATTACAGTTTCCCAGGCATCACATGAGTCCACTGGAAAACTGGAGGGTCAGTAAGACGAGGTCTTGGTGCGTTCAGCCACTGCTGCAGATGTCCCCACGTGTGCCCCAAACATCACAGCCTAGAAAGCACTGAGGACACTCACTGACAGCAACGCTGCTTCCCAGGCGTGTCCCTTCTCCCACTTAAATCTGTCCCGAGGAATTTCTGGGCTCCGCAGCCTCCTGCCTAAGGAAAACTCCCACGCTGTACAGTGCAACACAACCCTTTTAATAGCCTCCTGCCTCCACAAGCCACCAGCCAGGAAGCCTGGATTTGGTTGGAAATGTCTCGTCCCTCCATCCTGCCACCACCCCAGGAGGTGCAGGCACACCCAGGAGCCCACCCAAAGGTGGGCAGCCCAAACTGCTCCTTGTCTGAGTCGTGAAATAGGACCTGTAGAGGCATTTAAATGCTGTTGATGTGGCGAGCAGGGGGCAAGCAGGGGTCACTTCCACACCAGTGACAGCTCCCAGGGACGAGAGTCATTCCACAAAAGGAAAGACTCACAAAGCAACAGCAGGACGAAGTCTGGGTGCAGAAAACCTTGCTCTCACCTCAGCTGTGGCCTCACCACCCATCATTTAAGAGCCACCACGTCTGTCTCCACACAGCTCCCACAGGGAGGGATGCCTGGTGGGGAGGAGCATCATTGTGCCTTCAGGAAGGAGCATTCCCCATTTCCCATCCTGCACTCAAACCCTCTCAAAGTGTGTTTTACTGCACCTGGACAGCCTTTGGTTCAACATATCAAGGTGTGCTGAAACTCATCCCTAGGACATGCCAGAGCATCCAAAAATGATGTTATATGCAGCAACAGCAATTCCAAGAGCATTTTTCCACCTCTATGGAAGCTTCTTTTCGCTCCCCACACCTGTTTCTAGCATTCCATACTATCCACCTGCACGGATTCTCAGCTGATGCCCACAGCATCATTCCCACAGAGCCCCCAAGCCCACCCATCTGCACTCGGGATGTCCTCGTCTCTCCTCCCGTGGAGACCCCCACTCGAGAGGGAGGCAGATGGATCTAATAAGCATTAAACATCTCAAAATGAGATTTTCCACGCTCTTTCAAAGGGAAACAATCCTTCAGCTTTTGCACTCAGCGCAGGCTTGTGAAGGAGCAGAGCCGGGGGGCAGCCAAGGTTATTCATGGGGTCTTTATGGAAACCACACGGGCAGGACCCCCCGGAAGCAGAAGAGATGCTGGGATCTGACTTTTGTGTCTGGCTCCACAACGGGGCTGTACTGATTAGGGCAACAGCCCGTGCTCACAGCCCTGGGTATTCCAGCTGGGAAGGAATCACTTGTGGTACAAAGCCCTTTTCCTCCTCCTTTGTTGTTCCTGTAAGATGTGGGAATAAACTGGGGAGAGAAGCGAGGGCAGCTGTGCTATAGGTACAGGTATTATGGATTTGTGGGGCCAAGGGAGACCCCCACAAAAATGCTCCCCAAATCCATACAGGTCTTCTGCCTTTCCAGAAGGGACTTGCTCCCCAAGAGAAAGGGACAGCCCAGACCTCAAATTCCAGGAGAGAAAAGCTCTGCTCACTTTTCTTCTTGCATAAGCAGGTATATTATTACTCTTAAGTAATATTATAAGTAGTAAGTGTCTCAACTCATGCCCTTCGTCTCCCAGGGTATAAAAAAAGACAACACACCAATGCTGCCTCAAACTTACACAGCAAGCAAAGTCAAAGGGGAAAAATAGCTCAAAAACATTTGATTTTTAAATGCTGGGGGACTGTCAGCCATGTCCATCACACCTAGCCATTCATGGCTGACAGAGGAATGCAGCTCCTGATATATATTTCACCGGGATAAACCCAGCTCCAGAAGGAAACTTCGTGCCAGGGTCACAGTCCAACTTTGGGACTCCAGTGCTGCTGCCACATCTGCCATCCCCAAGCTCATACCCCACGTGGCTTCACAGCCATTCCCAGGGCTTGGGACCTGATAACTCCCCCTCCCTGCAGCAAGGAATGAGCTGAAAAGGGGATGTTTCCCAGCACCTAAACAAGTGAGAGTTTGGCCATCAATCGCCAGTGGAGAGGGACTGAAACAGGAGGAGACACAGAGGCCTCCATGGATGCTCCAGGCAGGCAGGAAGGCAAGGGAAGGGGCCTGGCAAGGGCCAGGGAAAGGTGGGAAGCACAGCTCACATGCAAGACAAACACGTTTTTTGCCTCTCAGGCTGTAGGATACCCTGCCTGCTGCTGAGTGTTGTGGTGACATGGGGCTTGCTCTGCTTCCATGCTTTTTCCTTTTCCCCACATGAATTTCACCATGGAGAACGACTGGGCTACCTGCAGAAACACAGGGAGCCAAACTTGTCACCGCTGTCCCTTGACCAGGATACACCCCCAGCCATCAAGAGTTTGGTTTAAAGCTTACAGCTTCAACACCCCCCAGCAACACCAGTTTGGGGAGGAGGACTGGGCCCCCCAGCCTGGGTGTTTCACCACAAACCTAACCCAGCTCCATCACATCTGTGTGGGTCTGGGGGAGCCCTCTGAAATGGGGGACAGCCCCCCTAGAGGTGGGAGAAGCCACCTAAGGCAGGAAGGAGCAGAGGAGACCCGAGCGGGGCAGCGCTGGGCTGCGGCAGGGAGGGACTCGCAGGAGATTAAAGGCAGAGCGCAGGACACGCTGGAGCAAGCCCCGTGCTAAATTAATTCCTGCTTCCCTTCCCTTTCCTCGTTTTCCAGCGTGGCTTCGCCCAGCCTTTCCCAGCCTGCCTGGCGTTTGATCTCAGGGCTCGCTCTGCCTTTCCCTCAGCAGAGGTGCTGAGCTGCCCCAATAAAAATAAAAAAACCGGGGGGTTGAGCCCCTTAAAAAAAANAAAAACGGGGGGGTTGGCCCCCAAAAAAAAAAAAAAAAAAAAAAAAAGCAAATAGCAGAGGGATGAAAAAAAAAAAATCCCCTAAAAATCCAAAAATCCAAGCTCAGCAAACATGCGGCTGCTCCCAGCCCAACCCAGTGGTTTGGGATGGGGAACGGGCTCCGGAGGAGGAGGAGGAGACGGCAGCTCTTCCCCTCGCTGAGGAGCAGGTCTGGGGCTGCCAGCCCAGCGCATTCCTGTGCCGTGAGTCAGGCCTCCGAAAAACCAGGAGGCTTCAAAAATAATACTCCGTGCAGCCTTTGGGATGCTTTGCTTGCCTTCTGGCTCTCCGGCCCCCCCGCTTTGAGCGCTTTGCTCCCCAACGGGACCAAAACCATTTCATCTCAAACCCCAGCCGGGACCCGCAAGAACAACATCACTCTCCGTGCAGGGAGCCCAGTGTGAAGCTGAAAGCAAACCCACACTCCAGAACTGCCTCGACAGTAAAAATCCAAGCGCCAGCCAAGCCTGCAGGGCTGCGGGGACAGGGAGAGGGAGGATTTAGGGAGTGTTAGGGAGGGTGCTGGAGGGGCCTCCAGGCTCCCACCAAGAGAGGTCCCTGGGAGGACGGGTGTGAAACCAGACATCAGAGCAGCTCTCGGGGCCCTTGTGCCTCTCCCAAGACAAAGCTCTGCAATTCCCAGCCCCACTGCAGGTCATGGAGGATTTTTTCCAGTGCTCCAGCCTAATGTGAGGAGAGACGTCTCTCAAAAGCTACTGGTTCACTGCTTCTGGTACACCATGAAGGCTCTGCTTTTTGGAGATACAGCTCACACAACGCTTCCTTAAGGTCCTGAGCTCTGGCAGAGCCAGGGAAGGATTACCCAAGCTCCCTTCAGACCAAGGTGAACAGAAGGAATCCCAGACTGGTTTGGGTTGGAAGGGATCCTAAAGTTCATCTTGTTCCAGCCCCACTGCCACGGGCAGGGACACTTCCACTAGACAAGGACCCTATCCAGCCTGGCCTCAGACACTTCCAGAGACAGAAGTTCCAGGAGGAATAAGTCTCCACGTCACCAGAGGCAGATCCCCTGCACAGGACCCAGCATCCCAAGGGCCAGGGCTATGTCAGCTTGGTGCCACCGCGCTCTGACTCACGGGCAGGGGTGGCTTGCACAATACAACTGATTACAGCAAATTACAGCTTTGCAGATTATGGAAAACCAAAATTGGAGCCAGTGGGCCTTCAACTGTCACGGAGAAGCTGACGGCAG
Source organism: Pardalotus punctatus (assembly GCA_013400915.1). Lineage (NCBI taxonomy): Eukaryota > Metazoa > Chordata > Aves > Passeriformes > Pardalotidae > Pardalotus > Pardalotus punctatus. The sequence goes on along the minus strand of VZTX01015788.1, from coordinate 3,379 downwards.
CCAGTGAGCGGCTCAGGCATCCCTCGCACCCCTGTTAATCCCCCCTGCCCACGGTGAGATGCACGGGTGGGATGGCAGGAGGGGGCAGAGGGAATGGGTAGATGATTTATCTCCCCCCCCTCCTTGCTCCAGCAAATGTTTTCACTTGCATTAGCATCGCTAAAGCCGGGAGGATATAAATGAATAGGAAACAGCAGGAACCTGTGGCTTTATGGCACCAACATCTGCTGTAATGAACTCCTCAGACTCCATACAGCCCTTTCTGTCCTCACCTCACAGCATTCCCGGCCTGGCACTGGCCTGCCAGCCTGGCTTTACCCAGCAAAGGACTCTCCCAAAACCCCACAGGGCTGCCAGGATGATACCACTGGCCGCAAACACTTTGGGAGGGAGAAAGCCATGGGGATGCCCACTGCTAGAAATGGAAGGAAAACAGAGCTCCTTGCAGCATCTTTGTTTGCTTAACTGGCCCAAAATATAGATCTGTTTTTAATATATTTGCATATATAATTCCTGTTCGGCTAGGACAGGGATGGAAAGGGAACCTGCATCTACAGCACCAAAGGGACCCTAGAGACTGTACAAAGACAAAGGACACACCTGGACCCTCCAAGCTCCTTACAGAGTCAGCTTTTGGTTTCTAAGCAGAGAAAATGCAAGCTGGATTTCCTCCCTGCCCCCCACAACTACCATTTCCAAGAGATTCTGCCCTCTCTAAAGTAGTGTTTCCATTTCTCTCCTTTCTTTGTTGTTGTTTCAGTATTTCACTGCTGCTACCACGCAGAGAGCAGCCGCTCCTGAGAGAGAGAGGGCTCCACAACCACGCAGCGGAAGGACGAGACAAAAAACCCCCGAGCAGATCCGTCCACATGCCACTGTCCTCAAGTCTCCACTTCCAAAGGGCAGGATTGGATGAGCAACAGGTCTTGGAGCAGCTTTTCCCCAGCCATCTGCTCACGATGGCAGCAGCAGGCAGGCAGCCTCCTGCCACCCATGTCCTCACACTGCTGGGGGACAGCAGCGCTGCTATTCCCCCTCCACCCCTCTCTCCCTGGGTGTTTTCCTGCTGGTGGTAGAGCAGAAGGATGGAAGGATGTTCCTTCACCAGGATGGCAGTGTCACACTGTCTGAAAACACCTTTGTCAGCCTGGCCCCCACCTCCAGCATCACCCTCTGGATTTCAGCCGCCCTTCGACAGCCTCTGCAGCCCCACAGGAAAGACCCTCAAGCAAGCTCCAAATCCTCACACCACATGGTTTTCCTACCCAGAAGAGCACACACAGGAGCAGGAGGAAGCCTGGAGAGCAGCCTGGCAGGTAAAGCCTCAGGCTCAGGGAGGGGGTGTTGCACTGGGAGCTGGGTTCCCCCAGCAGCAGTGCTTGGGATGGAGGAGTGGACCCACTGCTTTCTAGGTTTCAGATCCCCATCCAAAACAACACTTCTACCCCCACATTGCAAAATCCAACACAAACAACGTGTACCTTCTTTGTTATTAAAAGAAAAGATTGTTTTCTGGGTGATGCCTCTCCCTGTCTCCTGAAAACCAGGCAAAGATGGGAAGGGAGTGGATGATCACCCAGGCTAAGCACCCCTCTCGGCTCCCTCCTCTGCATGCCACCTCTACACAACTCTCCTGGAGAAACACTAATTATAGTCTCCAGCTAAAAACTTTATTATACACACACATGCATATGCCAGATTACCAGCGTGCCTTGAGAGAGCTCCCCAGACTCAAACTGAGCCAGGTGGGTCAGGTTTAACTTGTTTTTTTCTTCTTCATTCCCTCCCTCCCTCCCAGTTTTATTTCAACCCCTGCATGAACCTGGTGCACACAAATTAAAGAGGACATAGCCAGGCACCAACACAGTGATATCCCCCGCCTCAAGACCCCTCAGCCTCCCCAGACAGCTTGGCCACAGCTAAACTCTAACCCACAGCAGCCTGGCTAATCCGTCCTGGCTAATCCAGCCTTCCCAAACCCCCAGCATCCCCCACCATGCTGAGCCTCCGGGCCCCCCGCTGCCCATCCCTCCAGCACCGCTCCCAGCCAAGCAGGACACCAGTTGCCAGCTCTCAAACCTCTCCCGTCCCACCGAGGGAAAGTTTCTCCTGGCTGGAGGACGCTGCTGCAGCAACGTCCAGGCCCCTGGATAAGTCAATAGTGCCATTCCTGTTTCCCATTTGCTGAAACACACTGGATCTTTGTGTGGCGGAGGCGGAAAAAATATTAATCTAATTAGACTCCCTCCCTAAAATTCCTCGTCACCTTAATTACGCTTCAGAAAAGAAGGCTTGGTTCATTTTCCTAGAAAATCAGCTTGTCAGGAGATGCTTTCAACTCCTAACAAGACTGATCTGTGCTTCGCGACGCGTCCTCAAACCCTCGCCAGGAGCTGCAGGGAGTGAGAGATCCTGAATTCCCACCGGGATGATGACCTTGCCCATCACGGTTATGGTCTCTTCCAGCCTCCAAAAAGCCATCAAACTTTATAGGGCACCACTTCTGAACTCTACACTCGAGCACATTGTTTTGTACCTGGAGAATAAACGCAGGCACCTTTGCTTTGCCACAGCCGGAGGATGACGAAGGACAAAGTCCTGAGATGCTGAGGATGTTCATGAGTTGTGGAATGGTTGTGGGGGGGAACATACAGCAGAAAGGCTGAATTTGATCACAGGAGTCCTAACGAGAGAGGGCAGCAGGAGAGATGTGCCTCTGTTTCTTGTCTGTGGCAGGGATCACTAACGGAAGGGCTGGATTTAAGTGCATCTCAATCACAAGATTGGGTTGCGCACAGGAAACTTTGAACAGCCATAGGAAAAGACCACTTGGCTGCCCGGCAATCAATTGCTAGACTTCTAAAAATGCAGATTTAACAACAATAAAATACAAAGATTTTTTTAAAAATCCAGGCTGAATAGTTACTTATTTGACCCGCCGGGGAATTGCAGCCAGCGCTACTACAAACAGGGCTGGGTTTGTTTTGCTTTTGCCAAGAAAAATAAATATATATATATAGAGAGAGAGAAATATAAGGAAGCGGCACGGCGAGGCGGGCAGGGAGCGGCGCTGGCAGCTCGCATCCCCCGGAGCATCCCCCCCGGAGCGGGGAGCGCTGCCAGCCCGTATCCCTGCGGAGCATCCCCCCCGGAGCGGGGAGCGCTGCCAGCCCGTATCCTCGCGGAGCATCCCCCCCGGAGCGGGGAGCGCTGCCAGCCCCCACCCACCCGGATCATCATCCCCCGGTCCGGAGCATCCCCCCGGCACGGAGGGCGCTGCCAGCCCGCATCCCCCGGGAGCATCATCCTCCCCGGGAGCATTCCCCCATAACGGAGCGGAAAGCGTCCAGCTTCCCCCCCATCAACCCCTCCACCTTTC
>VZTX01015786.1:2149756-2171381 GCA_013400915.1 Pardalotus punctatus | reverse complement strand
GAACTCCAACATACAATAGATGGAGACAAGGTCCCAGCAGTGCATGTCCGGGGACTTTTGGGGAAGACTGTCTGGGCTAATTCTCCATTGAGTAAAGACAAACCCATCCACAGGGTTGTCTTTGCTCAGGGGCCAGGCTGCACCTGGTGGATAATGCAGAGGGATGGAGAGACATGTTGCATACCACAAGGAGAGTTGATGTTGGGTGAAAACTCCTTGTACTGTTGGCATAACTATATATGTATGTATTGAATGTTGCTGCTACTGTTTGTATATAATTGTATATATATGTATAAATGTTGGTGTTAAGAATTGAAAATGTATAGATTTGGGCATTAAGCTGACAGTAAGGAATAAGGGTGCAATGACCTGGAGTGACATTATGAAACCACTTCATTCCTTAACTCTTTGCTTAATGCCCAGAGCTACCGCCCCTTTCAGATGAACCCGGGGGCGGGGCCAGAGCCAGGGTCGGTTCAACAGAACCAGCACCTGTGGGAGTCAGAAAAAATGGCTCGGTCAGAGGGCCCGGGAGAGACAGGGGACAAAGAGACGACGGCGCTGCTTTCTGCCCTGCTCTTCCTTGAGGGCTTGGAAAAAGGGTTCTGTTTGTTTGGTTTGGTTTTTTTCTCCCCCCGGTCTCCCTAGCTCCCTTCTCTCCTCTCCAGCCTGGGGAGCCCATGGAATGGCCCCAGCGGGCCTGCGGGGTGGTCCCGGTGCCATCTCGGGAAACCTGGTATCAGCTCCTTGCAGGCAACCTTTTCCTTTTCCCCTTTTTGCTTTTCCCGGTGGTACTTTGTGTTAACAAATAGTTTAGTTTTTCGTGTTAATAAATAGTTCAGTTTTGTTGTTGGGTTTTTTTGTCAGTTTCACCTGTTGGAGTTAATTTGTTTCATTGCAGAGGGAAGAGGGGAAACCCTTTCTTCCTTTCGGGAGGAAGTACCCTATCCCAGAGCACCTCCTCCTGAAAACTTTGTCTCTAAAACCAAGACAACCATTAGCTAATTTATAGTGGAAAAGCTTATGATCTGTAACTTATGGAAATGGCAACTACAGATTCTTAATTGTGAAAACGATTTCCTAAAAGAGTTTAAAAAGTGAAAGTCTATAGAAGGGTCTCATGATGGTGTCTTTGAGTTTTTGTATTTACTACATGAAGAGTTGGACATAAGTGCCTCCACTCTGTCAGAGTCACAGCATCACTAAAACCAGTTTTAGCCATCACTTCCTCAAATGTCATATTTTTTTTTTTTACAGTGAAATTTAGTTTTAATATTCAATTTAATTTCGAACATATCTCACTTAGAAAAGGTCAAAAACATCAGGCATGTTTCAATCTGTGCAGTTTTAGTTTTCTTTTAGAAAATGAAGTATTTAGTTTTCCTATACATGAACTGGAAAACAGTTCATAAATCCAGTGAATAGGATTCAGTTAGTAAAAAGCAGGTCAGAACTACTGATTTTGGTGGAGTTAAACTTATTTATCCAATAAACTGTTTCCAAAACTTCAGTAGCTGAATCTCCTGCCTCATGGAGGTTAAACTAAATAAATAGTATGCTAATAATGTAAAATATAAATGGCAGTCTGAAGAGCTGTTGGAATTACTGGACACATAAGCCTGGCAAAATGCAAGCAAAGAAAATGGAGTAAGGAGTCAGTATTGGAAGAGAGACAGGATAGCAGTAAAGTGAGGGAAGAGGCAGATTGCAATGCATTTGGAATAAAAAGACAGCAGTTTCTGCATGCAGTTGAAGACACCATTTTATTAAATTTGAAATTTAACCAATATTCCAGATTTTTATTATTTCTTCTTTATTAGCAAATGTCTTTGGAACCATCTGTCAAAGTATACTTTTTCCTTATAGCTCTGAATATTCTTTTCTCCTGTAGATCTGACCCAGGAAAAATGCACCTACTACTGCTATAATTTTTTAAAAATTTTTTTGATAACTCAATGAGCAGAAATATACTTGGGATTTGAAGATTCTAGACAGCACTATGACTCATAATGAAGCACTACAAATTATCCTATCAGGCTGTCTAAAAATTCAGGTAGTGGCAGAGTTAAAGTGTCAATGTAATTTCTATAAAATACTAAGACAAAAAAAAGATCAATTATTGACTGTACTCTTATGTGTTTTGAACAAAATACAAACAAACAAATTTGGTTCTATATAGAAATCTCATTCTAATATAATGTACTTCTCCCAGATAGATTCAGTTAAGTCAATGTTACAGAACGCTTAATATTTTTCAATATAAACAACCCATGCAGAACAACTGGCTTTCATTTATATCATAAGTAAACTAGGCACGTGGGATTTCTAATAAAAAATACCACAGAACTGAATTTAAAAAGAGGAGGGAAAGAATCTGAACACATACAAAGAAGAACACCATTTGGGATGCAACACTCATTCTGGAAGACCCAGAAATTCTGTATCATCAAGTAAAGAATATGACAGAAGATGGAAAGTACAAAACAGAAAACAATGACATCTGTCTAATAAAACAGCACCCCATTCAACTAGTGTGAAAAGAAAAAAAAACCAAGCACACATGCTCCTAAAAAAGTGCCACAAGTGTTAAAAAATTAGATAGGACAAATCTACTGGCTAGCTTTGAACAAAGATATCACAATAAAATAAGTATAGGATCCACCCAAAGTTGCTCAAGGGGTTAGCCAATGTAATTAAAAAGCTGATAATACCTATACAAAATCATGGTGAAATAGGAGAATTTCTAGTGACTTGAAAAAGTCACAACAAAGAGGACTTGGGAAATGGCAACTACAGGTTCACTTCAGTCCTCGGAAAAATTATGGAACTTGTTTAATTGGAGGCAATTTTCAAACACATAAAAGACAAAAAGATATTTAGGAGCAGTCAACATGGATTTGCTAACAGAAAATAACAGTTAATCAACCATTATATCCTTCTATTATTAAAATGACAAAGGGAGGAAAGTGTATATAATATACTTTTGACTTGGTCTATAACATTCTCATCTGGAAGCTGAACATATGTGAGCATGATGAATGGAAAGGAAGTTGGTTAAAAATTAACATAACTTTGAGGCTCTGGGGGTGATAATCAGCCATTCAGTGGTTGGCAGCCAGTAACAAGCACAATATTCTGTGAGTTGCTATGAGAGCTTACATTGTTTTATGTCTTCAGAAGAGACTTGGAAAATGAGAATGCATCCCCAATAAATGTGTGGAGGATACTAAACTATGGCTCGTGGATGATATAGTAAATGGCAAAATTTTTGTCCGAAGAACACCAAAAAAGCTTAAGGACTGAGTAAATAAACACTTCTTAAGGGTTTGCACAAGGAGAGGTGCAAAGTTCTACATCTGGGGTACGACACCCTTATCTGTTACAGGCTGGGAACTGATGAGGTGAGTAGCAGCCCTGATGATAAGGTTCCACCAGTTTAGTGGGCTTGATCTAGTGTTACCCACAATTTTACTTTGAGTGGGAAGTTTAACAGACTTAAGTGGAAGGCTTCAACATTTCCTTTCAAAGAACATTTCTATGCTGCTGTGATTTTCACCTAGGATATGCAAAGAAGCTTAATGATAAAATAATTAATTAAAAAGTACCTTTACCTTCCAAATTGATACTGACTTGGTGTAAAATATTCATGATAGCTATTTATTTTTGTTGGTTTTATGACTTCACAAAAAGGGAAATCAACCCTGTTAAGTTAGAAAAATGTGGTTAATTCTAATTAAACAATTTTGTTTTTATCAGAAAATTGTGGCATATATTACATGAAAAACCGAGAACCTTGTGGCTTTTCTACTCTGTATCTTTCTTTTAAGGTTTTGTTAACTTCTTCAAATGAATTATAATTAGTTTTGGTTTTTTGGTAGGATAAAGATTAACAATATTTTAAACTATGTGTTCATTGTTTTGCACCCATAAAAAAGCAATTTTAAATCCATCAAAGAACACATACCAAATCCAATAGGCAGCTTTATTGTCCATGTGCAATCCAAACTGCTAGGATAGTTGCCAGGAAACCCCGGACTGAGAATCACTCCACTGAAGTCTGACATGCCACCACCACATTGTGCTAAAAAAAGAGCAAAAGCATTTTTCAGAGGAGTGAAACGAGCTAAAAATTAATCCAGAACACTGAAGATCCTTAAAGCATTAATAATATAATAATACCTAAGGTTATATTTTAAAAAATACACAAACATACCTTTACCACTAAATATCTGTAAGAAAGCTATTTACAAGTAGGAACTTAAAAAAAGTTGTATTGAGTAGATTTTAACTTGGGGGATACATGCACTCCAAATAGAACAGATCACAGGATCACAGAATCATTTAGGTTGGCAAAGACCTCCAAGATCATCGAGTCCAACCTCTGACCAATCACCACCTTGCCAACTAGACCATGACACTAAATTCCACATCCAGCCACTTCTTGAACACTCACAGGGATGGTGACTGGGCACCACATCGCTGGGCAGCCCATTCTGTGAAGAAATGACCTGAAATTCCTGACCACCCTTTCTATAAAGAGATTCTTCCTGATGACCAGCCTGAGCCTCCCCAGGTGCAACTCAAGACTCTGTCCTCTCATTCTGTCACTTGTTGCCTGGGAGAAGAGGGCAACCTCCACTTTGCTACAGCCTTCTTTGAGAGACCTGTAGAGAGTGATAAGATCTCCCTGAGCCTCCTTTTCTCCAGGCTAAACAACCCCAGCTCCCTCAGCTGCTCCTTGTAGGACTTGTGCTCCAGACCTTTCACCAGCTTTGCTGCCCTAATGTTGTGAAAGGGAAGCAGCACACATCAGCTCTTAGTTGATGAATGGAAATTCTGCATCAGTTTCTAAAGGAGCATCTGAATAATATAAGATAGTGTATTATAAAAAGTCTCTGTACTCAAAGTGTCTCAAGATGCCCTTTAAAAACTGCATTTCTATCTTGTTGTTCTAAAAATGAGATAAAATAAACAAATTTAGAAAAGTACACACACACTTTCAGAAATTAAGCTAAATTAAGCTTAAATCTTTATTTTATTTTTGTTCAGGCATGACATCAGTAAATGAAATTACTTAGACTTCCATATTACATTTAAAGAGGGTAATTATGATAAATAGAACTTCATTTAGCAGTTTTGTCCAAGTAAAATTTGCTACATAATTTGAAACACAAGTAAAAATTATTACTTGCAAAAAAGAAGGAAAAATAAAGGGAAAAAGAACCCTCTACAATTTCAGCACAGCATCTTTATCTTCAGAATTTACCAAGAGCAGTGCAGTTAAAATATCACTTCCTAAGCATATATTAATGGATAATGACTAAAACTGAAGACTAACTCCTGAAAAAATTCTTACAAATATCTCAATCTTGTTGAATATTTATAAATTCTAAGCTGAGGGAGCTCAGTACCTCACAGGAAGTTTTTAACACCCCACAGGATTAAGAACAGGATTATGTGCGGCAGCTCAAGAGGATATATATTAACTGTCTTGAAGAAAAGCAAAGCAAAAAAATCTTTAATGAGATCTGCAGCATCCTGCTTTCTGTACATTCAAGATTACAAATCCTGATAACTTTTAGTGTTAGAGAACCCAAACAAAAAGGCATTTCTATGTAGTGAAAGAGATTACAGCTAGAAGGAGTTTTACGTTCCTCACATTCAGATATCATATAAAAGGATTATATTTAAATGCACTTTGCATGTTTCATTTTGATTTCTGACAGGTTTTCAGTGCTTTTTCCAATAATATTATGGACATGTATATAATTTAACTTGAAAAATAATGTATCTTCTGAAATTGGGTAGACATGCTTATGTTGAACTCATTAGAGATGAAAAAGTAATGTTATTTCTATTTTAATATCTTCTACAACTGTCAATACTCTTCTGGGGAAATGAGTCCTAAATAAATTAGCTGTGTTTCAAGGGTCTCTGGAGGTGTCATCCCTGATAATGAATTGATTATATATTCTGACTAGAACATATAGAGTCATATCACAGAACAGTTTGGGTTGAAAGGGACAACATACATATTTCTTTTACTGCTTGGACTTTTCAGAAAAGATTTGCCAACATAAGTGTGCAGGAACCCTTGAAAATCTTTAATTTAATTTGACCATTTGCACATTTAATTAAGTTTTTCCAGTTCTCCCTATTCTTTCCACTACATGTGTCTATTATTTTTGAGTTCTCTGGTTTTCTCATTCTGGCATATTTAAGAAAATTATGTATGCTGAACATACCTAAACATATTGGAATCGGATAATTCCATCTTCTTACTGGTCCAGGCATACAAGTGATATGTGAATGTCCCTAAAATGACATAATATTTGCTAATTCATATAAAAATATACAATATATGGCACAACAAAAGTACTTCAACAAAAATAATGTATAATTTAAAGCATCATCAAAATATATAAAGCCAAAAAGGTATACTAATTACATTGTACACTGTGAATTGTATCATGCCTTCAATACAGCAGAGAAGACTGTGACTGTTATCCCACTAGATGATGGTGTCTATTCCATTAATATTATTTCTTATAGTACAAGGGAATCCAGATGAATTCTATGCATGCTTCAGTATAAACCAAGGGTCTGGAAACTATGGGTCTAACTGAAGCAATGTTTACAGAGTATTGATTTGCATCACTTGTTGACCATGATAAAACTACACATACTATACAAATTATGCAAGTGCTGACTTTACATCTTAAATGCGTAATAGAGACACCCTCTGTGATTGTTCATCAGCCTCATATAATTGTAATCTTCTTCCAGAGAAAGAAAAAAAAAAGGAAAATCTTAAGAGAAAACTGTACTTGGGATATCTTCCAAAACCATCTAGTCAGACTGCATAAGCCAGAAAAACTATATAGAGGAAAGAAACATTACATGTGTGCTTCCACAGTCTATGCTCCTAAGTTCTTTTTTCCCCCTGTATTCTGTATTTTCTTTATTTCAGCCATTTACTGTGGCTTATCTGTTCACACACTTTTATTTAAGTTGGGAATTAAAGGAAAGAAGCAAAAAATATTTGTCAGGTTTTTTCCAGGAGTGACCAGTTAAAATCAGGCAACATAAGAAGAAAACTTCAACAGTCGTTCTCAGAGCTGCAGTCATAGACGATGTATTTCAGCTATTCTTGAAATGCTAGAAATCTGCAGGCATGACTATGAATTCTGTCTTGAAGGGGAAATTGGGATACAGGTCCCAAATCCAAACAGCAGTTTAAATCTGGAAGCAGACAAGACTATTTTGTTTCTATCACTGTATATAAACTAGCTGTTTTATTTTTTGTCAAAGAATATAATTCAATTTCTATTCTTGATGCAGTACATATGAGCCCAGTGTCTAGGTTTTCACAGAATTATGTAAAATAAATATTTGAAATTATTAGCATTTTTTAAACTTCATTTTTATATATGTTGCTATATACAAATTATTTTCTCCCTTTAAGACATTTCTTTTTGCAGTGCTTAGGTAATACGATTCTTTTCTGTCTTTTTGGGTCTCAAAGAACTAGATAAATGGAAGACTGTAGAATCTGCAGTCTTTTTGAGGAGTCTCAAGTGAAAACAACACTCAGTTTTGGATCTGATTCTACACTGTACAAATTTTTGAAAATAATTTCCAGATCTTTCCTACAGACAGACAGATTCCTACTGGTGATTTACAGTCACTAGATTGGTCCTGAATATACCTCTTGCTAATGCAAGGATATCAGAAATTTACTTAGCAAAAATACATCCTTATTTGATAAACAGGTTGGATAAAAAGCCTCAAGAAATTGCTGAAAGAAAACTACTGACACTATCTTATTTACTAAGAAAAACAATTATTTCTTTCCATTTGTTTGTTCTTAGTCCCCCTCTTTACTTTCTTTTTCCTCCTCTGCATAGAGAACTATGTTAACTGTTCATCAGCTGATGTTAACTGAATGTGCCAACACTTTGTGGTTCAGCTATGAATACCAAAGATGCCATCAATAATAGATAACAACCTATAATCACTAATGCAGAGGAAGTCCCAAGCCATACACTTCTGAGGTATATTTGGACAGTTCCTAATTTAATATCTAGCAGAAAAGCAAACTTAGTCCTGCAAACTTATCATGTGTTCACAAAGCCTGAAGAGTTCAGTGTCCATTTGGCATTGACAGACCCAAGCATGACCATGTTAAAGAACTGAAAGGTACCATTTGAAATTGGAAACTTGGCTCACCTGAAGAGAATAACCCTGGTCACACTGAAAAGACACCACATCTCCAACCATGTATCTGTCTCCAATTTTGATCCCATTGCTTGGGGTCTGAGGTTCAGGACAAGAGTCCAAACCTATAGCTGAGAAAAACAGAGAAGTTTAGTTATTCTAACGAACATAAAATTGGGTTTTAGATTCACATAGAACTTCTGCGTACTCTACATAGGCACACTGTATTGATAAGTTTTAGGGGACCCTTGGGAATCAGCTGTTGTCTGTGGACAAGTGCCATACTGGGCATCAGCACACAGGATAAGAGGGAAACATTGTGGGATTTGATTATAGTCACCTGCTACCTCAGAATATTATCAAAGTCTGCATGTTTTAAAATTTACTAAGGTAACTGATCACTTCATGTAAGATTCTTACTAAGTAAAAACTACTATCTGAAGACTTAAAATAGTGCATTTTTATAAAATATGAAAGACAAAAGCTAACAAAAATTTTTATCTTTCAAATTCTGTTTTCTGTTCTCAACCTCGAGAACAGCAAAGAACCTGTTTTGAAAATGGCTGATGGACTTAGATACACTTTTTACATTTCAGACATCTAGAGTGTGATCCAGCCCAGGTACAAAGTACAAATGCAAAATAACAAATGTCCTTGGCTTACACAGATGATTGCTTATAATCCGTTTTGAACAGTTAAACAAAAAATTAGCAGGTTTCACTCCAATTACTGAACCTTCAGCCAAATGCATAACCTAGCTATGTAAACACTCAGGCCATGCAAAATGAAATGAGTTCATTTAAAGGCCTTTCTCAGGGTACCTTAGCAGCCCAAACCACATTCACACGTATTCATCCTATTGTACTCTCACTTCAATTAATAAAATAATATTTGTGAAAAAAAATACAGTCTGAACATCCACAATATCTTTCAAGAAACTAAAAGAAATCTTGACACCTTCCCAGCTGAACAAAAGTTCAGAACTTGTGTCTCTGGAGTGTCATGATATTTATTCAGGTCATAAATGTATTCATAAACCACAGTCTGTTCATTATTGATTTATTTTTGGTGCATGACTAGTTTCTTGAACTACATTATACTACTCTCACAGTAAAATGTGTTAGATTCTTAAACTTTCATAACCAATGGCAATAGAAAGAGATTTTAACATAGGCGTTCATTGAAAGCATACTTTCAGTATCTTCTAATTTTCAGATAAGAATTGTATGTAAAGAAAAAGAAGCTATTTCATGCTGTCTTGCCCTTCTCCAGGAACCCCTGTGATGCTCAATATAAAAACCTACCAATTAAATTTTGGATAAATCAAAACTTTAGTTAGAGAAAATGAGGAATAAAGTAAAAGTTTTATAGTGGTATAAAGCATATAAACATTATGGAAGTGTTTAAGAAACCATTTTGTGGCACTCTTTGTTGACAAACTTCAGATGACATATTTTCAATGCAATATATTTTTGTATTTAAAGTACTCACTGGAATATACAAAATGAATGTAATCGATTTAATAACATGACCTAGGTTACAACAGAGATGTATTTAGTATTCTATTACCACCAGCTGTGGGGCATTAGCTGTTATCTCCTGCTGTGACTCACCCCTGATAACAGACAATGGGCCATCAAGAACCCACCCCACGACTCATGGATTTACCTCATCCTATTGTGAGATGCTCCACCCAGGAGGGAGGAGCCAAAAATTCCCACCTGGATATAACCTGGCCTTGGAACTGCCCAAATTAGTTCTGTCTACTGGGTTTCTAGAGGACAAGAGCTACCACCAGACCTTCAGGAGGAGACCAGACCTTCCACAGGATCACTACTACAACTGAGCTACTTCATTTGGACTGCTACCACCACCCTAACAGGGTGTCAGGTTGTATCTAACTTTGTCAGTGCTTTTCCTTGTATTATTACACTTATTTTTAAATTTTCTTATTAAATTTTAATCCTGACTTGGGATCTCCCACTGGTTTGTTTTCAAACTAATACATAACAATTTAAGGATTCAACAGAGAAGTAAAAATATGCTAGAAAAAACATTATAGATAAGAACGCTATTCAGTTTCAGAACACCAACACTTAATTCCTTATATGAAAGTTAACTTACGTGGTGTTAAAATATTTCTTCAATAAATAAAGCTCCTTTTGCTTTCTTTTATTTTTGTATAAGCATTTGGATTTTCTAGAAGCTTAAAAGATAATCCATAGTAGACAGGACAAAAAGCTTTTCATGAGGTATGGAAAGAGATATTGGAAATAAAACAGAATGAAATGTTCTTACAGAAAACTGTAGCTGAGATGAAAAAGTAACCATTGTGTCAAAAGGGGTGCACTTCCCTCAGATTGTGTTTCCTAGAATAGGTGAAATAGACTTGGAAGATGCACTACAAATTGAACCAAAAGAATGTTTATGGCACACTCACTTGAAAATTGCTTAATATAACTATTTAACTCTAGTGTGATTTTGCATGAGAACCATGTACTGATACTTCAAAGACCAAGACTTTAATTTAGCCAACTCCTCGTGATGTCCTCAGCCAGAATACGCTCCAATGAAATGCCATAAATTTATGAAACGCAGACATTAAAATCTGGCCATTACTTTTTATTTACTAACTACCTTTACAAACATAATCGCAGCTTTCAGAGCAGGAAGTGTTGTCTGAGAGTCAGATATGACCAGGACAACTGAAGAGAGCAAACTCTGTTTGCATCGCTTTCTTTCTTGAGAAATTTCTTCACAAATACAGCCGCTTTTGTGAGTTCTGGAACCACAAGAAAGCGTCCTCTCTTTGTTGTAGAAAAATGCAAGAGACAAAAATCCAAAAGGTACACAAGGTACAGTTTCTGTTGTTTTCCTTTCTAGCAATGACAACAGTGTTGTCCCTTAGCTTAATCTCCCGTATCAAATTCATGATTCAGCCCAATAGGGAATTTTCCATAGTATCTTGAAAAACAATTGAATGACAGATGGGGAAAAACCAAACAAGAAACAAACAAACCCCCAAAACAAACAAACAAAAAATCCAAAAACCTTTCACAGATAATAGGCACTATGTCTTTCTTGGAGAATAGTGGGGGAGTAAGAGTCATGGATTCAAGGACAAGAACAGCTGGTGCCTAGGACTTGAAATCCACACTAAGCAATTAACTAAAGAGTTCCAGGACAGCTGACCCCAATTGATCAAAGGAATATTCCATACCATATGACATGGTCAGTATATAAACTACTGAGAAAACTGGCTGGGAACTGCTGCTTCTGAACTGGCTGGACATCAGTCAGTGGGTGGTAAACTGCATTGTGCATAATTTGTTTTGTATATTTTAAATCTATTATTATTATTTGGTTTATTTATTTATTATGTCCCCTTCCTTTTCTGTCTTATTAATATGTCTTTATCTCAACCCACAAATCTGACTTTTTTCCAAATCTGTTCCCCATCCTACTTGTGAGCAGAGTGAGAGAAGTGAGCAAGCAGCTCTTTGGTGCTTGGTTGCTGTCTGGGATAAATCACAACAGACTGTAGGCTTTAATCACATATCTGTGTCCCTTGCACATGAAAAGTTACGTAATTGTCAACTTTGTAAAACAGTATATTTCACTGAGCTACGGGTTAATTGGGTATCTACTAGAGTGACATCAGTGTCATTTCCTGAATCAGAAGTTCTCAACATATACTTTGGATTTATACACTCACACAGAAAACATTGCTTTTGTATAGATTCACACATACATCCCTGTATGAATTCATACACGCATATTTGGCTATTGTTCCTGGAATGGACCAATGCTTCAAATAGTATACTGTGAAACTTTTTTTAAAGGTGAAAAGTTGTATACAGACAGTTATATTACACATATTATTTGGACATGTGGGAATACAAAGGTGCATTTTCACTTTCACTGGATTTGCTCTCATTTTATTTAATTTTCATGACTTCCTGCATTTTTTTCCTATCTGAAGTTGTAAGCAGCTGAGAGAGTATCTGCATTTCAAGGAAATGGCAGGATAATTCTACCTATAATTAATGTTTAGTTATAGACAAGCGATCAGGCAGCAATTTTGCAAGGCTGTGTTCTCCAACTGGCTAATCAGACAACCAGAGCATGGGATTTGCATATGGTAAAACTGACAAGAAATTACCACGACACAATTATGCAGATCAGACACCAGAACCAATATAAGCAGAGGGAACTGCACAGCTGGTGATTGCCAGAATTCCTGTCAGTCAGCTGAGACAAAGTCATTCAGACAGAAAGCATGTTTATAATTACAGCCTTTTCCACTGGTGAGGTACTCAGCAATAATAAAAATCATTTGAAATAATTCAGTGTTCTCACCAACCTGCAGGCATTTCTCAGTTAAGAAGCACAACTGCTATTTATCGATTATTCCTTCTCACGTCTTTGGCAAGGCTGACTAGTGTTTGTGTCCTACACAAACTATATAGTCCATATGTTACTGTATTGAGCATAATTTGTAGATTTTGGTAAGGAGTGGTGGGGTGTGGAGCTGCAGGGATGGCATCTGGGGGAAGAGACCAGGGCTGCACTGGACACAATGGCTCAGGATTGTCACATGAGCACATCTGCATTTACTTCCAGCTGCTGTATGTTCAAAAAAGCTTTTCAGAGATCAAAAGCAACTTGAGGATGAAAGCAAGACAAACTAAATTTTGCAGTCCTCAGAGTACAGTTTTCAGGCCTGAATTTGCTCACTTGGATTTAAATGATGATTTTACTGATGACTTTGAAGTTACAGTATGTAACTCATTGCTCATTATGTGCAATAGGACTAAATCTTCCTCTATTGTATAGTTTAGGTAGAACTGATGTCTGGAACCAGCAAGTGCTCTTTATTAATTGAACATTTCTGTATTACCTGTATACTCAAGGTGAAATCCAGCAGCTGAAACACTGATATCAGACTGAAAATTGAGGTACAGGTTATTTGATGTGCTGTTTAGAAGTGGAGGTATGGTTGTTCCTGAAAAGAGAATTCAAAATATTATTGAAATGCACAGAAAGTGAAATAAATGCCCATGTGAATGTGTGTGTATCACTGTGTGTGTGTAAACTGAGTTAAGGAGAGAAGAAGAGAAAGGGGGAGAGAGGAAAAAGAGAAGGTGGGAGCAGGACATAAGTCACATAACCAATTCCACAATATTTTGTCAGCATGGATGCTATCAAATACCTGTCCTTATAAAAGTTTTATTTCATTGTCGGTGCACCACAGTATGAGAGATATGAGCAATAGACAAGCAAAGGCTAATATAAATTTATATTACTTGCTTTTACCCACAAAAGGAGAAATATTCACTAGGGTTTTCTTAAAAGCAAGAGTAAATCCTGTAACCAGAATGATTCTAAACTTAACAGTCACATATATCAAGCAGCTCTGAAAATATGTTGCAGGACTGTTCTCAGCGATGTGATTGATTACTTATTTGTGTTTCAGCACAAGACAAGATAATCTGATTGTTTCTGATGTCTCAGCATACAGATGTATTTAGAATAAAGAAAGAAAAAAAAAGAAAACAAGAAAAAGTAAGGCAAGCAGAACTGTCTTCTTTTTCTAAAATAAGGATAAAGAACACATCCTTTTGTCATGTACAATTTAAGAGATACTTAGTTTTGAAGTCTGTATTTCTGGACTCTGCTACAATGAGAGGAAAAAAATGGGATTAAGAGAGGTCCAGTTTGGAAGCCTCTGAGTGTTATTTCATTTCTATAATTTTAAAGTTTACAGCTTTATGAAAGTCTGGTAAGTGATGACTGATTAAAACAGAAATAATATTACCTGTTCCTAATTACAGGAGAAACAAACACACACACCATGTTCATGCACGCTTACATACATAGAAAGATTGTGTAATCTTTACAGTGAAGAGTTGAATCTGTGAACCATTTATTGTAAAATCTCAGTCACCTGAATAACTTCCAAGCCTTGGAGCATTGTTGTCAGCACCATCGTAAAAGTCTAGGGAATCCCAATTGTGTTCTGTAGCAAAACTCACCACTTGCACCTATGAAGAAAAATGTGAGGTAAAGAACATAAATTTCTTCCCTTCTGTATTCAAGCTCAAAGATGACCCTAAATTGTAGCCTCTGTTGCTTTTAGTCATGAAAAGTTATCTTGCTCTCCTTGTCAAAGAGAATGGAAATCATCGTTTAAGTAACTAAAATGGCAACTCTTTTATTTGACTGCCAATTCAAAATATAAATCCTGTAACCCTTAGTGACCACATATAACCTCTGTCAAGAGTCACAGAAACACGAAAATCATATGGGTATAGAATATTATTCTCTTGTTAGGAGGACATTTAGAAGACAAAACATGGTATTTTCAATTACTGCAGTTTCTTTCTCTCTAGTTTCACCAGGATTAAACTAGTCCCACAGGGATACATGATGCTTCATCTATTTTACCATTTTAAATTCTGCCTCCAGGTAAGAGAAAACTGCTGTGTTTGGTTACCTTCACCACTAACTCCTCTACTGAGGAGGAACAGTCACTAGCATGCTACAAACAAAAGGCAGAATAGTCACTTCATTCCTTCCAGAGATGACAACATCCTTTTACTCATAAGGAGATAAACTGCGAGAGGGAAGATATATCTGTTTCCATTTAGTCAAATCACACCTTACAAAGTAGAGAAATACCAGATTCTTGATCTTGTTTTGTAGGGTAGAGGTCTGGTGTTGGTTTTTTTTTGTTTTTTTTTTTGGGGTTTTCTTTTTTTTGTTTTAGTGAAATAACTGCTTACTGAAAAGCTCTAAAAAGATTGACAGAGGCATGATGAAACCCCAACCACCCTCAGAAAGGGGTGCCTTAGTCATTAAGTTACAGAATTATGCTTCTTTTGCCTCAAAATTTCCCCCCCCCTCAAAATGGACTAGCTCCAACAGAAGAAAAAAATACCAATTCCAGTAAAACCATGTAATGAAGTTATTTTTCTATGTGAAATATATGACTTGGATATTCTTCTATTTAAAATCAATGTTCAGTTTTGCTACCTGTTTCTTGGATGAGGGCCTTAAATACTGTACCTATTTTTGTAGGAATTGGTCAGATACTATAGGCAAAGGATTTATTTATCTTAAGTGAAGCAGTGAAGAGGCCCTGACTGTTTAGCATGCTTTGGATAATTGGAGACAGTAAATAAACTTTTTTTTTTTTTATTGCAGCTCTGGAGCAAAAGAATATAATGAAGATTAAATACATACATTGAAATCAAAGTTAGTAATTTAATCACCTCATTAAGGATTCTGAAAAATGATGCCTGTGATAAGAGATAAGCACTTCCAAAAAGCAACAGTGATGGCCTAAGTCAGGATGACAGTTAATGCCTCATTTAAGTCTTCTGAAGTATTCTCCTACTATATGAAATGTACAGAACAAAGTATCATAACTGTCAGCTGGTCTAGTCAACTGTTTAAATCAAGTAGGGTTCCTCAAAATCAATCTCAAAACTTAGGCTATTAAGTATTATTGGTAATAGACACAGGTAGCTTTGGAAACTGGGTTTTTAAATGTTATCATGTATACACCTATGTTGCATTTATGATGAGTTTTGTTTTCTTTTTAAAAAAATTTTAAGCATTCATAATTATTTAAAAAAAGATTTTTCTGATTGCATATAAAGTAGAAAAATATAAACTCATTTTTCAAACTTTTCTTGACAGAATAGAGTACCTTAAAAGCTCTGTGATGAAATTTATTAGAAATCTTTAATAAACTGTCAACAACATTTTTTCTGATTTTCATTATTAAATCTTTATCTACAGCAATTGAGCTCCTTATTTATTCATTTTATACAACAGTTAAATTTTGATCTGAGGATAGAATTAGAAAACTTGCTATCATGATTTCTTGATCTGCATTTTGCTAGGAATTTGTTTAGACAATGCTCGGAAGTCCTAATTTAATAAATTCCAATAACCAGGTTTGTCAGTTTCTTTAGTGAACTCTAGAGATAGGCATGACCAAGCTTAATGGATGCTTTCCTACTGTGTGTTCTATGACATTCTTAATCTACCTAAACAAACGAGAATTCTGAAACTATTTTAATGAATAAATTCCCATATCATGTTGAAACCTACTGAAGCATCTTTACATCACAGTGAACTTCCATAAAGATAGAGTAAATAGCAGAGTTTCTTTGAAAACATATATAACTTTTCTTTGAAAGCAACTCACTTAATTTTACTGTGTTAAAAGACATACATAAATTTTGGGAGAGCAAAAAAGAATTCATAGGAAGGCTCTCTATTTCCCTTGGCTTACGAAGAATCACTGATCTACTGAAATACATTAGGAAATTATGGTGATTTTTCTTCTACATAAAAGGCTACAAGTGCATTTTTTAAGATTTTATAACATCTTATAACTTTTAATCACTGCACAAATAAAAAGATGTGCAATAAAGACCATTTCCAGAATCATTAATGAGCTAGAAACACTGTAGAGATAAATGATCTTTTCACCTTTTACATCAGGAAAAACAGTTCTAAATATGAGGTTAACAAGCAAATAGCAAGTACACTTACTTGAATCCCAGCTCCCTCTGGTACTGTGATCTTCCACACACAATTCAGATTGTTGTCATAAGGCTCAGGGTAACCAGGAGATAAAATGGTCCCTTTGCGCTTTGTTAAAATACCACCACAGGGCACTGAAAGGAAATGCATGAGGTAAGAAAAGAAGTATGAAGCTTTAGAAATGAGAAGAGTTATTATAAAAGCTTGAATTATAGCTGAAAACTTTTTAAATTGATGCTACATTAAAAAAAATATATATGCCTCAGGAAAATAAAATTTTGTAACTCAAAACTCTTCTTTTAACTGACAAAAAAAGGAATAGAAGAAAATTAAAATCATGTCAGTTTCCTATCTGATAGAACCATGCTTATATTCCCCTTATCTATTTGACCTTTACAAAGTGAAATCCATTTCATTGTGTCCTAGTACTTACAGAAATAAAGCATTTTTAAGGGTTAGATTGAAGTTTGAAAAGTTATGTCTTGTATTAGTGTAAAAGAGAAAACTATCACAAAAAAAAAAAAGGTAACATTTTTTCTTAATATTGCTCCTTTGTTGTCTTAATAATTAATAACACCAGTCTCAACTCCTTGACTGTTCTCTGCCTGTCTGAGTTATTCCATTAGTCTGTGGATCTATCACATCAGTAAAGAATTTACAAGATCCTTGCAAGACTATATTCATCACATCTGTGTCCATGGATTAATAAAAGTGTTATGCATGAAACAGGACAGACACATTAAGTACCATCAAGTTTCTCTTTTGAATGTTCAACTCGAATGCATCTTGTCTATATCATTAGAGGCTCTAACAGAGACAAAGAATATTACAGCTTAATCTGCATACAGATCCTCTGTTGGTATTTTAGAAGTTGAAGGAAAAGATTGATGAGATGGTTTATGAAGTCCATTAGGAGCTAATGTATCTCTTCTATGCAACACCACTAAGTTCTGAAGGGAGCTGCAAATACGAGGATTTAAAAAATAGATAGAATGCAACTCATCTTAATAATAAGTATTGTAGATACATATTGCATGGCATATAATTCATAGTATCTGTTTGGAACTACATGGATAAATTAAAAGCCAGTGTCACGTAAAGTGTTTAAACAATTGCTTATAAAAGGATGAACAGACAGAATGGTTGATGCCAGGCTGCACCTTGAGTGTTGTGTTAATTTTTGGGCCCCTCACTACAAGTAAGACAGTGAGGTGTTGGAGCGAGTCCAGAGAGAAGCAACAAAGCTGGCAAAGGCTCTAGAGAGTACATCATGTGAGGAGCAGCTGAGGGAGCTGGGGCTGCTCAGCCTGGAGAAAAGAAGGCTTGGGAAGACCTACAGTCTGACAGGAGGTTGTAGCCAGGTGGGGATCAGCCTCTTCTTCCATGCAACAAGCAATAGGACAAGAGAAGAACTTCAGATTGGACATCAGGTAAAGTTTTTCACAGGAGGGGTGGTTAAGCATTCAAATGCACTGCCCAGGGAAGTGGTGGAGTCACCATCCCTTGAAGCATCCAAGAAAAGACTGGACATGGCACTTAGTGCTGTGGTGTAGTTGACAGGGTGGTGTTTGGTCAAAGGTTGAACTTGATGATCTTGAATGTCTTTTATGACCTTAATGATTCTATGATTTAGTGACTCTATGTCTATTATCTGTATTTAAATATTCAAACATTCACTAGAATTAAGGCAATTTAATATGGTCATGTCTACTACTTCAGTTATTAAATTGACATATTTTAATGCAATTTTCAACTTGTATGTATTTTAGCACCTTTATTGACACAGGGATTTTCACACAGAAGGTGGCCTATAACCCTTCCTCAGTTCAGCTTGTCTAGAGACAGATAGCTTTCTCTTCCATAGACTAAATAGTTTATTAAAATATCAACAAGATATTGTGATGGTCCAAAATAATGACTTCAACACTTTGTTAAGTTGTTACATCTGAAAAAACAAAGGGAATTCATATCAAGGGGAAAAGTACTACAATTCTTCTGATTAAATTGTAGTATACAAGACTGAATGAGATACAGCTACATACTTCATCTTATTGATATAGAAATTGTGGTTCTATTGCAACGCCTGAAAGAGTCTCAATCAACATCTTTTGTTTAAAATGTGGTAAAACATATTTTATTAATATTACCCCCCTGATATTTAGCCTTGATCTTTATCAGGATTTTGGTAATTTGGAGATAATATATTATTTTACCAAAAACCACTCAGACTCTACCGTGCACTATCAGCTGAATAGCATGGCAGATGAAAAATCAACCTCATGAAAATATGTTCTTTGTTTTCTTTTCATCTGCTCACCTAAACCTGTTTAGGTACTCGGCTGGAGTCAGTATCATAATGCCATTTTTGTAATGGATTATGATACCTTTTATAAAAAATTTTGTTCCCTATCAGGAAAAGTAAAGTGAGGAATTTAATCACAATTACTAGATTTCCAGTCAGTGCAAGTCAGTTTATAAATGTCAACTAATTTAAGAATTAATTAAGAATTAATTTAAGAATTTAATTTTGAGAATTTAGCTTTGTACCACTAGGCCTTTTTCCTGGCAAGTAACTAAATATTAGTGTAACTATTTCTAAATCTTTAATATAGCAGTGTTTTTCCTAATAGCTTGCAACATCTTGTTAAGAGATCTGCAGTGTAAGAACACCTTAGTCTTGAAAGAAGTCAGGGCACAAATTAATATTTCTGATTCCTGATTAGGGAGGCACAGTCAGGTACTTCCAGTGATGTTAATGTAAGAGAAGCTATCTCATAATTTATGGCAGCAGAGAATGTTCACAAAACTTGTGAAATGTCACAGCAAGGTTAGAATAGAAATAGAATAGAAAGGTTCGCATAGAAAAGAGAATAAGACTTAACCTTGAATAAAAAAGAAAGTAAATGGAAGTAAACAAGAATAAAATACTATACCAATGACAAAGAATAAACACATTCAGCTATATGTTAGGCAGTAATTAATTCTATTAAAAAAGCCTTAGGAACTCACCAACACATGTAGGGAGTGAATCATTCCATTGTGCCAATGCATTTGGTACTGTATCACATCTAATTGCGGTTGACCCATGGAGGATATAGCCTGGATTGCACTCAAAAAGAACCAGTGAACCAACTGCAAATTCATTTCCAATCCTTTTTCCAAATCTTGGTTCAGGCACAGAGCTACACTGTGTTGCACTTGTTCTTGGAACAGCTGTGAACATACAAACAATTGTGTATTCTTAATTTTAGATTTGGTAAGGGAATACAGATTTTGAACCACAAATTTGTTAAATGTCTAGAAGTAACTTTCAACTATTTCCTAGTTAAGAACATTTCCATAATCCCCAAATGAATCTTCACAATAGAGATTGCACGCTTTTGATGTCTGAGTTACTGTTTAGGAGAGCATAGCACTGATATCCTTGCCAAGATTGGAAATAATGCATAAAATCCATGTGGAAACCTTTCTAAAATGACACTTAGAAGAAATATTACCATGAGATACTCAGCTAATACAGGGTTTCAAAATAACATTTTGTGTCAGATATTTACATTTATTCATGTGGATTTCTAAATGTGTATTCTGACTGTCAGATGAGGATTTAAATGTAATGAAAGAATGAATTGCAGTGGCAATGGTTGATATATAAAAAATTTTGCATTTGACCGTTAAAAAGGCAAATAATGTAAATCAAGAAAAATATCTTAATAACAGTAAGATCATATTTCACCCACAGGTAATAACATTTACAGCTATTCACATTTAAATTGAGAGATAAACCAGTTAGAGCACCCAGACGGATGTAACATTTGTCAATCAGATTAGCAAATAGAAACAGCAGCTTTGTGTAACTGTCTTCTTAAATTTGGAACCCCTCTTATGTTTCTTAAGTATTTGATCTCAGCTTTAAAATACAGATAAAATAATAGTTTCAAACATTTTTCACAACATGTAGTGACACTTGTTCTATTGTTAAAAGGCTATTACTTTCCTCTTCATTCTCAGTCTGTTTTTCTCTGATGACTTGCAAGCTATGATGAACAGAATAAATGTATACATTTTTCTGGGGTGTCTCACCTTGATAAACAAAATGAAATCCTTTAGCTGTTATTGGTCCAACTGAGGTAAATCTGACTGTGATCTGGTTCCCCGAGCTCAATGGAAGGGATTCACCTACTCAAACAATGAATATACAAAGTTGTCATAACCACTTTTTACTAAAGAAAATACCTGTCAACATCTTTGCAGCTAGCAATAATACTCTGCAAACCCTCTTGTTTCAGTAAACTTTGCAAGATACATGCATTTTTAATGTTTTAGTTGACAGTATTATGTCATTCTAGAAAAGGAGGATTAAAACTCATCTAGATACTTGGAATAAGTTTTGGGCTTTTTATGTATCAAAAACAAACAAACAACCCCTCCAAAAAAACCATAAAAACAAATCAAACCAAGAAAAACAACAAAAAAACACACCACAATACGCCCTCCCCCTGCTTCCAAAGCCACAGAAAACCAAAATTGAAATTTAAAAAAAAACCCAAAAAACTCCAAATATCCCAAACCCCCTATCTCTTTAAATTGAGCCAACATGCAACTAATGTACTTAATTTTACTTTGGTACAAATATGCATTGCTTTCCCTTTAAAATACCTACTACCTATTTCAAATTACTCACTAGATAAATGCCATAGAGGCACAGAGTTAGAAGTCCTAACTACCCACAATAATAGCTAAACATAACAGAAAAAGAAATCTTAAAAAAAGAAAAATAGATACAATTTTAATTCAAAAGCCTATATTTCACATATTTGCCGGAGATGAATTTAAGCAAACATGACAATCT
>VZTX01015786.1:1974606-2149726 GCA_013400915.1 Pardalotus punctatus | reverse complement strand
TTTTTTTTTTTTTTTTTTTTTTTTCCCCTTTTTGGACTACATTGTAATTCTAGGTTCATTAAAAAAGTAAATAACAATATACTGACAGTTCTATTAAATGATACCTGAATGAGATCCTGACAGAGAGGATAACAAAGATGACTGTAGAGTTGGGCCATCGTATACTTCAACTACGTCATGGAGTGACGTCTGGAAAAACACAAACTGGCCAAAAACAACTGACCAAATACAAAGGAAAAGAAAGAAGAGGCACCAGTAGCCAAGGCAAAAAACAAAACCAAAGCCAAAGACAGGGAACAGAATAAGAAAGGAAACAAAAAAAAAAAAACAACAAAAAAACAAGAGAGAATACAATATACATTAACGTATAGTTTTAAAAATCATTAAGTCAGCTGTCCTGCTGAATTTTAGCTATTTTTCATACCACTACAGCAGATAAAGGATAAAAATACATCTAAAATAGACAATGAAGGTACAGAAGCCATACATATACCATACATATACATATAATCATTAGAAGATTCTAGCAATGAGGGAGCAAAACATTTTTTCTGCTGTTGAATATTCTTTCAAATTCTGTGCCCTCCCCCATGCAACAGACATCTAAACACTCAGCGTAATTTTCTCCTTTATAATTCCAGACATATTACTATAGATCATGCTTTATTAATTAATTTTGTTGATAACGCTCTGTAACTTTTACCTACCTTGGAGTATTTAATTTTTCTTAAGAATATTAACATTCAATATATCTTTCCCTTTGTGAAATAAATGAGCAACTGACTGAAGTCTACAAACACTTTTCAGAATACATCTACTGAATCACAAAAAAAATTATTTTTAAAGTTATTTTAGTAGAACAAGTCAATGAAAGAATTATTTTTGCACTTAAGTTCAAAGGTTTGCATAGCTCATTTGAATCACAGGTGTTTTCACTTTCAATACAAGTAAACAGTGAAAAGAAAAGAAAAATTTTGGGTTAGTTCTGACCCTAGTACCTAGAAAATATTTATATCCAACATTACTAGCAGTGGAGGGGAAAATGACTTAGGGTCTATACATGTATAAAGGTGGAAGCAGTCAGGTGTTTTTAGGTACTGGAACACCTACAAAGAGAAAAGCCAAGGGAGAGAGGAGGAATGGGGGGGGGCATTTGTTATCCTACAATGTTCACCTTCCAGAGCCACTGCTACGTGTGCGGAGGCCCTGCTTCCCAGGAAGTGTCTGAACATCACTCGCTGATGGGAAGCAGATTCCCTTTGCTTATGCACACACAAACTTCCGTCTGTCTTTTTTTTTGCTTTAGCAAACTACCTTATCTCTACCTACTCATTGCTTTCCATTTTCTTCTCTCTCCCTTGTTCTGCTGGGAAGGGGAGTGATAGAGGGGCTTGGTGGGCATCTGACGTCCAGCCAAGGTCAACCCACTACACTGACCCAGCAAAGAATTAAACCCAACTCAAAGTTCAAACCTTTAGAGATAGCATATAATTGTCATCAATGCTGGTACTGATCTGGTAGTATCTACCTGGATAAAATACATTTATTTTATATATTATGCTAGGTATTGCATCTAAAGAAATGCTCTTAATAAGTTACATGGATATCAATGGAGTAAGATGATAATATAATTCTTCACCCTAGGTTTTCCCTTCTTAGGGATATTTTGTGTGCCTAAAGATTTACTGAACTCAGAAAGCTTAGTGTAAAATAAAGTCCACTACTGCTGTAATTCACTTGCCTTTAAGAAAATACCAGAAGGACTAATATGGTTTAAGCATTGCTATTAGAGAAACCAAAATCTGCTATTCATATCAGCCCTCCTGGTAAAACTCCAAGTATTTGCTTAAATGCTGAGTCAGCATTTATAATAATAGGTCTTAGTAAGCATCCCTGACAAAGGAAAATTAAAATCAGCCCTATAAACTATAAGAGGACCCACATTACCTTTGCAGTTTTAATACTTATATATGGCCCCAATCAGAATCTATTTCAGTCTGGAAAAGACATATATGAGCTATATCATGGTCATTATTTTTTACAGTAATGTCACTTTTTCTNAAAAAAAAAAACAACAAAAAAACAAGAGAGAATACAATATACATTAACGTATAGTTTTAAAAATCATTAAGTCAGCTGTCCTGCTGAATTTTAGCTATTTTTCATACCACTACAGCAGATAAAGGATAAAAATACATCTAAAATAGACAATGAAGGTACAGAAGCCATACATATACCATACATATACATATAATCATTAGAAGATTCTAGCAATGAGGGAGCAAAACATTTTTTCTGCTGTTGAATATTCTTTCAAATTCTGTGCCCTCCCCCATGCAACAGACATCTAAACACTCAGCGTAATTTTCTCCTTTATAATTCCAGACATATTACTATAGATCATGCTTTATTAATTAATTTTGTTGATAACGCTCTGTAACTTTTACCTACCTTGGAGTATTTAATTTTTCTTAAGAATATTAACATTCAATATATCTTTCCCTTTGTGAAATAAATGAGCAACTGACTGAAGTCTACAAACACTTTTCAGAATACATCTACTGAATCACAAAAAAAATTATTTTTAAAGTTATTTTAGTAGAACAAGTCAATGAAAGAATTATTTTTGCACTTAAGTTCAAAGGTTTGCATAGCTCATTTGAATCACAGGTGTTTTCACTTTCAATACAAGTAAACAGTGAAAAGAAAAGAAAAATTTTGGGTTAGTTCTGACCCTAGTACCTAGAAAATATTTATATCCAACATTACTAGCAGTGGAGGGGAAAATGACTTAGGGTCTATACATGTATAAAGGTGGAAGCAGTCAGGTGTTTTTAGGTACTGGAACACCTACAAAGAGAAAAGCCAAGGGAGAGAGGAGGAATGGGGGGGGGCATTTGTTATCCTACAATGTTCACCTTCCAGAGCCACTGCTACGTGTGCGGAGGCCCTGCTTCCCAGGAAGTGTCTGAACATCACTCGCTGATGGGAAGCAGATTCCCTTTGCTTATGCACACACAAACTTCCGTCTGTCTTTTTTTTTGCTTTAGCAAACTACCTTATCTCTACCTACTCATTGCTTTCCATTTTCTTCTCTCTCCCTTGTTCTGCTGGGAAGGGGAGTGATAGAGGGGCTTGGTGGGCATCTGACGTCCAGCCAAGGTCAACCCACTACACTGACCCAGCAAAGAATTAAACCCAACTCAAAGTTCAAACCTTTAGAGATAGCATATAATTGTCATCAATGCTGGTACTGATCTGGTAGTATCTACCTGGATAAAATACATTTATTTTATATATTATGCTAGGTATTGCATCTAAAGAAATGCTCTTAATAAGTTACATGGATATCAATGGAGTAAGATGATAATATAATTCTTCACCCTAGGTTTTCCCTTCTTAGGGATATTTTGTGTGCCTAAAGATTTACTGAACTCAGAAAGCTTAGTGTAAAATAAAGTCCACTACTGCTGTAATTCACTTGCCTTTAAGAAAATACCAGAAGGACTAATATGGTTTAAGCATTGCTATTAGAGAAACCAAAATCTGCTATTCATATCAGCCCTCCTGGTAAAACTCCAAGTATTTGCTTAAATGCTGAGTCAGCATTTATAATAATAGGTCTTAGTAAGCATCCCTGACAAAGGAAAATTAAAATCAGCCCTATAAACTATAAGAGGACCCACATTACCTTTGCAGTTTTAATACTTATATATGGCCCCAATCAGAATCTATTTCAGTCTGGAAAAGACATATATGAGCTATATCATGGTCATTATTTTTTACAGTAATGTCACTTTTTCTCTTGTACCAAACTAGTTTGAAGAACTGAGAAAAAGCCCAACAAACAAAAGATCCAGATAAATGAATTGTTTTGTTAAGAATGATAGTTTAAAATTGTGCTTCAAAATGGTGGCTTAGATAATTTTCCTTAATATTTAAAACATATTTCTTCTAATTGTGAATGAAAAGTTAAGGTGTTCGGGTGTCTAAAGCTGTGGTATAAAATAGGTCTAATTGTAGAGCTAGATGTCTTTCTCAGAATTTGATGTTACTCTGTAGAAGTTAACTTCTCATAGTTTCAAATATAATTTCTGTCATCAGTCTAAATAATCTTTACAAAAGAGAGTTTTGTTCACAACATGAACAAATAAAATACGAAAATTTTAGTTCACAGTGAAAAAACCCCATAAAAATCTGTTTCTACATCTGCTCCACTGATGATATGCTCTCTTTGCTTATGATTTACCTTTGATTTTTTTTTCCTATGAACTCCTAAAAAGGAATTACAATACCATATTTAATTATTTTTTGAGAAAGAAAAGATGAAGACCACATTTTTGAGATGCTTCTTTAAAAAAGAAAGAGAAATCGAGAAATCTCTCACTAGAGAAATAGTCTTTATGATGATTAAGGATGATAAGTATGTGCTAAGAAAGAAGAAATGCAAATTACTCATGCATCTTAACTCCCAAGTCTGGAGACCCCATTCATGGTGCTAAGTGCTGGTTCATGGTCAGTCAGCCAAATGATAAACAATAATGGAGAAAATCTCTGCTTTAAATAAACAGGATTCAGGCATAAAACAGGAAGCAGGAAACTACTGTGTGAGGTTTTCACTCAATGAGAAAGACTCAGCAAGCCTTTACAGTTGATCATATCAGTGTCATCAATCAAATGAACATCTGATAGGAAGAACTCTTGCGCCCATTCTCATAAGAGAGGAATTCTTCACAAAAGAGACACCTGCACTAAGATTTGACTACACTAGTATGACAGCAATCACTTCCAACCAGATTTCTTTGCAGGAGATAGAGAGTTGGGTTTTTTTTTGTTTGTTTTTTTTTTTTTTTTTAGGAAGAGGAGAGTAGGAAAGAGAGTTGGTTTGTTTTTGTTTTGGTTTGGTTTTTTTTGTGAGACATGGGACATTGTTTACATTTTTTTCACTTCTATCATTTCCTTTGGATGTCACTTTCAAGACACCTCAAACCAGCTGTGGAGTATCCTTGAAAAAAATAAAATGCTTAAATGAATAGCAGAATATCTGAATCTAGAAATATTTTAAAGTAAAGGTCCATCAATTATTTATATGAAGTAGCTCAGCATTCATTGACTGCAAGCCAAGAGTTTTGCATAACATAATCATGGAAATTATATTTAATAAACTCAGAGATGATCAAGGGACAAATTATGACCCTTTGGTGTCTTAATCTATGACAAAAGCAGAAAAATTACCTTTACTACGATGTTAAAAAGTCAGAGTCTACCCAGTGCTGTAACTTATATTCCCCTCCTACCAGAACATAGCCTTCTCTTTAAATGACTCCTTTCATTTAAGTATTTACCTTCATACACAAACAGCAGGTAAGACAAAAATGTATAAAGTTTTCCTTTGTGTTTAGGATGAACCAGCAACACAATGTGATGCATTGTACCAGAAACACAAATGACAGACCGACCCACTGTTTTAAAACTAATTTATACTCATGTAGACACCAAATACACAGATATTTGCCCCCTTCTGCTGAGAAAAATGTCCAGTAAAACTGCAAGAAAATTTGAGTGTATGTTGGCCTTTTTGAAGAGAAGTTGTTCAATGATCTGTGAGGTTTCTGAAGGAAAAGATTGAAAGATGACACCTTAAAGCAATGATCTTACAGAATTCATGGATAGGAATATTGCTCTCAGTAAGGAAACCTAAATTAATTTTGACCAGCTCACATAAATAATTAGAAGATCTGATGTTTTACTGTTCAGTGAAACACTTCAGTTTGACATAACACTATGTCTGAGTTAGCACTGCTACTATCACTTCTAAATGAAAATAGTAGCAGAGGTGTCACTTTTTAAAAATGTTTCTCCTCTTACATTTCCAAACATTTGGTTGTCTGCCAGTTACTGTTAATACCTTCAGTCTACTCTGTGTCTGTAACAGTAACCTTCAGTGATATCTGTTAGATTTCTCTGTAATGGTTGACACTTCTTAGCATATGCCATAACAGGAAAATTACTAATCTTTTGTGAATAAAAAGTACAGTCCCTCCTAATAGTATCCTGTTGTGTAAACTTTGATTCATTTCAAAGCAAATAACAGAAAAAAAATCAGTTGTCTAGTGTTCCTGACCTTAGAAGAAGTAAAAATCAATTCCACCTGTATGAACCTCTTGGGTGCACTGCAGACCAGACGCCAAAATAAGGCTTGTGAGGGGTTCATGTGTAAACCATTGGAAAGGGTATTCTTACTGACACGAGTTAAGGATAGGAAAGTGCTGAGTGACTGAGCAATGAAACTAAATGGAGTTGGTATATTAATGTTGCAAAAAATAATTAGATAATATAGAGAATATATAACTGAAAAGTTGCTAAAGTTGTCCAGGTTAAAGGTTAAAGGAACCCCCCCCATACACAGACATATAAGTAACACACATAAATATATATCTTTTTACATTTTCTATAGCTACTGAACTACAGATTAGCTTTACACAGGTTTCCCAGTGTATAAAACTATGACTATACAAGACAAATCTACAAAAGTCTTCAAATATTACAGAATTCTATTTCAATATTATCATATGTATCGCACAAATTTACTGTTATTAGCAAATTATTATGTGTTCAACATAAAATTCACTGAGGTTTTCCAAACCACACACAGATGACCCAGTTAACTGTATGTGAATAGGATGAATTAATTTGAATTTATACTGGTTCTTCTCAATGTATGTGACATACGCTACTGTCTAGTCCTTAATCTCTTAGTCTATGGAAAAAGCCTTTACTGAATTATCTGCTTTTCATCAAGAGTTATTGGTGTTCCTTTGATACTCTCAACTGGAGATGGCAAATGGAGTCCCACATTTCCTGGCAGAACATCCTGATGATTAGGGAGGAATAGGCAGAATAAAGGACTCTCTCTGCAAACAAGGAAGAGGGAAGGAAGGGCAGAAAGACTTCTCAAAGCTCTCATGCACCGTTCCCCCTCTAGAGAGGAAGGTGAAGAAAATAGCTGTTCTACCCTATGAGCTAAAAAAAAAAATAGAGCACACAGATCTAAACTGAGCTGCAAGCCATCATCTACTGTTCTTCCTTTGTTTTAATTCTATAAAGGAAGTGTTGAATGGAAACATGCTGGTTTGTCCTCTCTCCTGTTACTGTATTCCTGCATTCTCAGACTAGGAGAGGAAGAAGGAGATGGGATCTGCTACATTTAATGCTTGAGAAAAGGAAATTTTTATCTGAATGTATGAAAAGACAGTAAGAATATGTTTGGGGACAGAAGATGGGGCAGTTATTAACACTAGAAGCTCAGCATGAGGAAGTGATGTGAAACTGCACAGAAAAAAAGCTTACATGCATATTTCCCCACAAATGGGCATAATTCCATATAAAATGTGAACTTTAGGACTTTTCCTGGAGCTGGACCAGAAGTGAACTCTCCTAATTAACAAATTTCCTGCTTTCTTCTAAAATTAGCAGTTTATTACATTACATAAACTAACATTCTCCTCTGGATTCAAAGCTCTACCTCCCTTTCTTTTTCTCCCTTTCTGCAGCTCACATCCCTCTCTCCTAGCCTGAATCATAATGTATACATATAAAGCTCTTTGGGATCTGCAACAACACAACAGTAGGGGGAACACAGTTAAAACAGTTTTTTAATTTTTTTTAAATTTATGTATTGCTAGTTATATAATGTTATTTTATATTATTAATTACAGAGTATATTATTGAAATAATTTAAGAATTACTAGTATGTGCATCTGCTGCCTTATACAGAATTCTGAAGGAAGCATCAATCCACACAACTTTATTTTCTCTATATTGATTTGTTTTCATTTTACTCAACTGAAATTCAAACATCTATTTTTAACATTTAAACATTGATTTATTTATCCCTGTGGACAAAAAAAAACCCTCCTTTTAACTCCTTTAATGCTCTTCACGTTTATTATTTTATATCTGAGATGCTGAATTTATCTTGTTTTGCCTAAACTACCTAAAAGTTAGTTTTCTGCGCCTTATTACTCGACATTTTTGCTGTTGGAAGGAAATACAACACCACATTTAAAAAGAAAGAAGGCCTCTGTTCTTGTGTGTCCTGGCTCCAGCCAGGACAGGGCTACATTTTGTAGTAGCCAGAAGGGGACATGGCCAGGACAGAAGGTAATGCTTTATCAGCTCATTGTCATTGTCCGGGGCTGGGGGAAGGAAGGCTCTTTGAGGAGGAGGTCCAGGTGCAGAAAGCCTGGCAGAGGGAGCCATCTGGTATTGTCTATTATCATCTGGGGTTTTTTCCATGTGAATTATTTCTCTATCATTAATACTGTTTCTGTTACTAATCTTATTCTTATCTTATTGCTGTTTACAGTAAATTGCTCTTATCTCAAACCATGACCTTTTGTGCCTCCAGTTCTTTTCTCTGGTCATTCACAAGAGGGAAGGGGGATGGGGGAGTAAGTGGCAGTAGGGTTTTAGTGTGAGCACTACATTGGACTAAATTTCCCAAACCATGACTCAATGAAATCTGGTGGACATACTATTTTAGATTTTTTTTTTCTTTACATATATTTTTGAAAGAATGTCAGTCCCAATGTTTTGCATGAAAAATATACCTGTCATACCATTGTCAGTGTTAGTTCTAAACTAGGAAATAGGGTTGAAGTGAAAATACAGCTGAAGTAGAACAGTGTGACAAAAAAAAAAAAAAAAAAGGTGGCCATAGGCAATAATTATGTTTTATTTAATAGACTGAGAGTGAGTTAACAGACCTGGGGCACTGACTAGAGTGAGAATTAGAAATTTAATCTGAATAAAAGCTGCATGCAGAAGCTTACTGATAAATTAGGCAATATAATGTTTGATATAAAATTACACCAGTTTCAAAATATCTTACTGAAACACTTCACTGAAGGTGTGCAGACATTTTCCTGTATTATTTCAGTCCTATGTGTAGTCTTTCTTAAAAACTAAAGTAGTTCTTTGGTCACTAGTAATGTTTTCTAATTAGGTATTTTTGTGGTATATAACACAACACATTTTAAATCTATGATAATGCCTCACAGATCCATCAATGATTAATACTATAAATCTAAATAAAAGCAGAAGAATAAGAGAATTATGCTTCACATCTACTTTGCACAGGCTGTGGTTTTCTGAGATTATTTTACCAAGCCAGTAGTCAAACCTGCAGACCTAGCTGCTAATTTGAAATTAATTGTTCTGTACAGTTTAAACTTCTGGCTTCAAATATACTCTGAGGAGAATAGCAAGGGAGAAAAAATTATGTGTTCACTTCTCTGAAAGTCCATCAGTGAGCAATACAGTAGTGAGAAAAAAAATTGAAAGCATAATTACTTATTTCTCTTCTAAATAAAAGACAATTCTTTACTGTTATGTCTTGGGGTGATGTAATGATACTTGTATTCCCTATCGTTTGCATATGTGCTTAGAAATGTGGTCCTGTAGCTTTAAGTGCATCCAGCAGCCGGGAGAAACTGCCGGGCGCGGGTTGTTTTGAAAAACTCACACAGGCCTATTGCTTAGGCTAGCCTCGCCACTCTCGGTGGTTGCTGCTAGGTTTTTTTTCCTTCCCCGGGATTTTGGTTTTTCTCCTTTTTTTGTCCCCGTTCTGGATTTTTGCTATTCTGGACTGTTTTCTCTTTCTCGCCTGAGAAACCAAGAAGCCCCCAGAGGACAGTAGACAAGAATTCCCCAAGGAGCCACTGGAGCAACTCCACCCGGCTCTCCGGGGATCCCCGGAGTGGGGGAAGCTGCATCTGAGGAAAAGGACACTAAAGTTCTTCAGTTGTTCACCCAGGTTTAATAATTTGGGTTTGTTTTTTTTTTGTTTTTTTTGTTTTTTTTCCCTCTTTCTCCCTTTCCCCTTCCCCTTGTGCTTTGCAGGGCACCATGCATGTGTTATTAAATAAACAGTTGGGTTTTTTTTCCACTTTCATCCAAGAGCTTCTGTTGTGGTGGGGGAGGGGGTGTCAGAGGCCTTTGCTGGGGGAGGCTTTTTATTCAGAGTGCTTCCCACCTGGAAAATTTGTCTCTAACCTGGGACATGTTATGATGTGCAAGTTCTCAGGATTCTCTGAAAGGGACAAGACAATTAGTTGGCATGATTCTCACTTAGGCCCAGTAATTGTAAACTACTGATTTTTTCTTTAGTGCCTTACAAAATAGTGTGTGAACAGGAAAAGAATCCAAGAAAGTGTGAACAGGAAAAGAATCCAAGCTGTACAGATAACAACCACTGACATTTACTTTAAACTGAAGAAACTACTACTCAGATAATAACATTCTGAAAGCAGTTGCACACACTGCGTGATCTCTGGTCCCTTCATTGGTTCATTTATTGAGAAAAGTGACTGGGGAAAAGGTTAGATGAGGCAGAGAGTAAGAAGGAGACCATTGTCCTGCTACTTCAAAAGTGTTCTGATCTGCAGAAATGGGAAGATCTTGTTAATCTTGAGCATGGGCAGCATTTTCCAATCTTACTTCATTGTTTTCTTATACAGTTGCTTATATACTTTTAGAAAACAAATCTGAATCACACTTTCATAGCATCTGACTAAGCAAGATTTTCTGAAAAGAAAGCAGTATATCGGTAAAAGTAAAGCATCTGAATTTTGTTTATTGCTAATTTTTCTGATACAGTCTGAACTGAAGGAGAAAAGAAACATCTGCAACTTTTAGTTGTTTTCCTGTAGATCTTAACAGTAGCCTGTATATAATAGAAGGAATATCCAAAGAGATAACAGATCAAGAAAAAATGCTTTTATTGATATCTCTTCGGATGGTAATAACAAAATAATTCATAAAACTATTATCTCTAAAGACACAAATTACATGAAGTTCAAATTAATTGTATTCTACAAACCCCTGCATAGTTCTGGGAAGAACTGACCTTTTAATGTAAAAAAAATTATTTTAAAAAAAAGTAGCAAGGGAACATGAAATTGGTTAATGAGGTATTTAAAGAAGGTGCCCATGTTTGAAGGCTGGTCTTCCCGTGATAAAATTGTGTTTAAGTCTCTCTATTCAGAGGGACCACAGGGAGACTAACCTCTTAAGTAATATACAAAATAGAAGAAATAAATAATTTAAACTCTGAAGTGACAACAGTAATAATAAGAAGAATACAATAATAGAACAAGATTAAGCAAAAAAAAAAAAAAAGGAAAGAAACAAAGTATTAAGATACAAGGTTTAATTCAAGCCATACTATTAATTATGTAATAAACATTCTAGATTTAATGGCAAAGTCACTTTCAAAAACTCTGTTTGTTCCATCACCTCTCAGATAATTTAGAGCTACTAATTAAAATTACAACAGCTTTCTGTATATAATAATTATCTTTTATCATTTTACTAGTAAATGTTATTGTTTAGATCAGATGCTTAATCAGTTCATTCATCTGAAACAAATTATCACTTTAGTTTACTAAATCATGTGGATGAAATTAATATTTGAGTAATTATTTTCCTTTTCATTAGTAGGCCAATCCAAAAGAACTCCCAGAGAACTCCCAGTGGAATAGTAAAAAAAAAAAAAAAAAAGGAGAAAACATTGAAAACATTGAAATAATCCTTCACAGTCAAAGTCATCAAAAAGTATATAAAGGAAACCTGTGAAAGGAAAAAGTGAAAATATTCCAGCCATTTGATAGTAGCAAATAGGGGTAATAGGACTTCATCAATATGACCCCTATAGTAAATATAACCACTTATCAATTTCCAGTCTGGCAACAGGTGTGTTACCAGTCTGATGGAGTCTATCACTGAAATGTGAAGGCAAAACCTAGGGAGTGTTTCAAGACCTAAATGAGAAACTTTCGTGTTTTTGGAAAAAGCAAACCTTGCATAACAATCAGCTTGTCATTTTAGCATCCACAGTCCTTTATAGAAAATGGAAATGGGAGAAAGGAGGATGAGAGCAGGAGGAACAGATGGCTTGGAGAAATAAAAAATTGACTTGGTGATTCAATAATGAGAAACCTCACAAAAGACAGGTTTTTTAGAAGTCTATTTCTGATTGTCTATTATAACTTCTAATCAGTGCAAGTGGGTGTTTACCATCACATGTATTTTTAAATGACAGGTCTGTGCAGGCCTCAAGTATTAAAGCAAAAAGCAGAGTATTCCATCCAACGTTACATTTAATATATACACTGTTAGAGTGGAATTTGGGATGTGATAGCCCCAACAAGAGAACCACATTGCTCTGACATCATCTCAAAACATACTTACAAAACCTGCACTGATGTGGTACAGATGCTTTATCAGAGCAGAACTCCTGGGTAGGTCTCGCCCCATGTCAATAAGAAAGTTTGTGTTTGCCTTTTTCTTCTCATGCCACACTCATATAATCAGTTAGAGCTCAGCAAGTCTCATTAGCTGAGTGTTGGTTTCAGGGAGGCTTTACCCTTTCACAAAATATATGTATATATATACACATATATGAAAATGTATATGTATGTATACATATGTATACATACTACTTTTCCAGTTCTTCCCAATACTTCTTTTGCTATTGATCCCTTGTAATCATCAAATTATATGATCCTTTTCCTGTGCCTTATTGAGACACCCTAGGTGCCACCTCAGAGAAACAATAGGACTGTTATCCTTCAGTTGTTTTCATGCTGGCCTCCAAAACCGGAAACTCGACATCTTCACTAAGTAACAACTCAAAGCAATTTCCTCTTACCAAATAGCCATGTTTAGATAGTCTTGTAACGACTTCCAAAGACAAGTTTTAAACTCTTATAAAGTGGTGCAATTTTTTTTCACCACAATGCATGTGCAAGTACCCAGCTTCCAAGTTTGATTTTTCCCCCTTAGAGAATTTATTCACATTTTCCTGACATTTACTCATGTTATCAGAGTAGATGCAATTCAGCTCTATCTAAAATTTGACTAGAAAATTTCTTTTAAAATTAGTGTAAACAATTGGATACAAACAGCAAATGGCTAACACCCTTCATCCCCTTTTTTTCAATAAAACATTGTTCAGGGATGCTGTTTTTAAGCATGTGGAATAATCACCCAGTTCTGCAGTCAGGAATAAAAATGGAAGAAACACAAAACAAAATATAGTGAGGATTGCAAAGAGCTTTGTATTTGTTTTCTAAAAAAAATGTAATTAAAGAGAAATCATGGAGAAATATAAAATATTTGAAGCTTGTATCTGTGTCCATAGTGGTGATCACAAATATTTGAGTCAATACAGATAATCTTACCTGAGAGAGCAATGGCTTATATCCAAAGGAATATAACAAAGAGGAAAAGTGAGAAATATGGATTACAACTATGTCAATAGGGCCTAATAGTGAATCATTTTACAGGCAGAAGATGTTTTCTAAAATAATTTTTTGCAGTTCCTTGCTCCTAGTCTGATCCTAATGAGTTCCTTCCCTGAAATATATCAGAATTCAGGATGGAAACTTGGCTGTGGTCACAATGACTTCTCATGGTTTCCATGTCCAGGTCTCACTGTCACTTACTTCCAACAAGTGAAACTTGTGTATCAGGCAGTAAGCATTTCTGAAGTTGTTCTGCTAGGATGATTTTCCTACTGATTTTTGGAGAACCAAAATAGGAAAATGCAGTGGAGGCAGAGAAACGTAGCAAAAAAACCCAAACCGCTAAAACCGAGAAACCACACCCCCCAAGAAAAAGAAAGGCTTGGTTCCCCCAGCTGGCCAGATGTGAAGACAGAAAGCAGCTCTTTCCCTCATACAGAGATTAAAAATGACACCTTCATTATTAATATAACTTTATGATAAAAGGAGCTAATAAATGAGATGCAAGATTTTGCTACTGTCCTGCCAAAGTACTGCAATCTTGTACTAAAAAGTAAATCTAACAGAAAACAGAATTGTTAAGAAAATATACCACCATTCAGTCTCCTCCTTGGGACAGTAACATGTATTGGAAAGCTTGTAAGTGATGCTTGTAGTCTTTCCTCTGATAGTTGGAATAACCAGAAACCCAGACTAATTTCAGCTATTTTAATAACAGCTTTTTCTGTGAACAAGGTTTGATAATTAAATATTTGGAGCAGCTGTAGTCACACTGCTTAGAAAGGAAAAAAAAAAACTTTAGAAATCTTTCATCAATTCAATCACGTTACAGTCAAATTACTTTACTTATTGGGGAACTAGGAATTTCTCTGAAGACCACAGATGTGGTCTTATCATTTGACTTTGAGTTTAGGCGATTAAAAAGACAGCTATAGTGGTGCCATGTGTTTATAGTCTAACTCAATAGCTTAAGCTATTTAGTAGCCTTTATTAAATTGGTCATTATTATATTCAAACACATCATTAATATTGGAGCCAAAACTAATCATTTTTATTGAAAAAATCTAAAAACAGCACTGAAAAAGTGATTTCAAATCATATGAAGCAACTAAATTCTTTAAATTTCATTTCCAAAAGACATTGAATATTTTGAGGTCCTTTAAATGTCACCCTATGGTGACTTTTTTATTGGCATCTGCTCACTTGGCAAGCATGTCAAGCACTGAACCAATGAATGAAATACTCCCCAGCTGTGAGTCTGAGTACATAAAACCTGCTAGTGCTTCCTCTCAGAACCTAGGAGATTCATAGTTAAGTGGAAAGTGATGTGAAATAACCTTCTGGTACTTCTGTAATTTATATCGTTAGCATCTTAATGACACAAACTTGTCCTTGAATTATAAAAGCAAACCAGAAGTTAATAATTACACAACTAATGCTCACCTCTATTCTTCAAAGGATCTTAGACTGCAAGCTCTAGCTATTCTATGGAAAGCCTGTAGCACAGTAATCCATGTCTACTTGAAATGATGATAAAAAACCCATATTCATTATCTACCAGGTATGTTTGATATACAGTATTATACTACTGGCCTGTTCATATTTAAATAAAAGTAGTTAGTATTATTGCTCTGTGTTTGAAATACAATGAAAAATAAAAATATTTGGCACAACCTTGTTAAAAGTAGCAAAATATTCTTCCAAGGGAAAAATTCTTACATTAATGAGTAAATAACTTCATAGTTTGTATATACAACTTAAATTCTTGCATTATAACTATTTTTATACCAAATTCTGGAAAATATTTGTATTTTAAATAACACTTTAAGGTACATATATATTCTGGAGAAGAGAATATTTAACACGCACTAAACTCCCTCCCAAAACCACAACAAAAATTATTTCTGGTATATAACCAATCCTGCCTTTCATTTGCCTTTTTCTGGTGGGAACGTAAATCCATTAGGCACTCATTCTGAAGGCAGGCTATAGGCTACAGCTTCCTGTTCCTCTAGAATAACTAACATAATGCAGTCCATCACCTGAAACTCTTCTTAACTATGTGTCCAACAGCACTTGAAGAAGTAGTGATAACATTGTCAAATGTACAAGATATACATTTTGTTCACCTCCAGTGTTAGGTTTAAAACATTTGAGGGTGAGGAATCACTAAGCATAGTGATTGAATCTTGAACTGGAATCATCCAGTCTCAAGCCACTAAAAGGTTGCTCAGTGAAACATATCTGAAATTGTCAGCTTTACCACATATGCTTAAGATCAAATCACAAAGTCATGTGTGTGCAATGTGATTGCAGGATGGATGTAGATCACATATGCAGTAATG
The DNA here is from genome assembly GCA_013400915.1 of Pardalotus punctatus. Lineage (NCBI taxonomy): Eukaryota > Metazoa > Chordata > Aves > Passeriformes > Pardalotidae > Pardalotus > Pardalotus punctatus. Next base: position 2,134,074 of record VZTX01015786.1, on the reverse strand, counting down.
TTCTCTAACTCATTTAACTCATGGTAGCTACAGGAACAAATATGGTAAAATAAGGCTGTGCTGTTCCTTACACATTACAAATTATCTTCTTCCAAAAATTGCAGATAGATGTTTCAGATGGGATCAATCATGCCACGGGAATATGTATGCAAACCTATTTGCTTTGCATGCAATCCTAAAATGTGTATGCACATAAATCTACAGTATTTAAGGGCAGCACTTTAAGACAAGGAACATTCAGAGATATAGATTATCCTCACTTCAATTATACAGATTAAAACAGAAAACCTGTCACTGTATCTGACTCCAAAAGTCTATATCTCACAGTTATGGATGAAGATTCTTTTTCATTAAGATTTTCATGTCCATTTAATATGTAGAACATAGACTTCTAAGCATTTTGTTTCTGGCTCAACACCTGTACATTCTTTTCTTGCTAAATTGCACAGAATACAATGACCCAGATTCTACCCATTTTTATTGTATTCACCATACAGCTATACAATCTTCTTCCCCTAAGGATGAAATGAACCATGCCTTTGTATGGTTAATTTTATGCATTGTAAGTTTCAGAAAAATTGTTAATTTCTCATATTTAACCAAAATAATAGTGGAGAATAAATTCGTACTCAATCATTCAATGCACATTGAATGAACATTGAGAATATTCAATTTCTGTTGTGGTAGGAAGGGTGCATTAATTTGTTTCAAGCACAATGCACACAACCTACATATTTTTTTGGCTCTGAGCAACCTGACTCCATTCTTAACCCTCTTCAGTGCTCTTCATTAACTCTCAAAATTAAATTTTAAAAAGAGTCAAATGAAAAAAACATATATCTACTCTGTTAAATCCACTCAGAGAATTTTCAAATCAAAACAATACTCTGGCAATGAGCTAAATTAACATAAAGCAGCATTTATGCCAATATTGTGAATATTTCCAAACTGATAATACATAATTTTAAAAAATTAATTCCACAAGTGTAGTTAAACATTACATATAAATATTACCTGCATTAAGATTATCTCTGGGATGAAAACTACTTCTGTGCCTGCCTGACATCCTTTGCACAATGATGTGTCAGTTCTGGCCAGGAGGCCAGGGTTTCTGAAGTCTATCATAGATGAAACTCCTGCTTACGTACTTTTAAATGAAACTTGGCTAGCTGACTAGCAAAAATTGAAAAGGACTGCCACAAACATTTTAACCCTGAGCTCTTGAAGTTCAGTTTGAAGAATTTACTAAGAATCATTCTAATGTTTTCAGATACTATTACAAGATCCTTTGAGAGTAGTGCAGTAACAGAATGGTGTTAAGAGAAACGACAATAGGGCAACAGAGTAAAAGAATGGCAGGAATAAAGGATGAGGTGGGAATTTTCTATCATCTATTGGTATTATTTATGTAGCAGGTACTACTTCCTATTGTTAACAATAAGCATTTGTATGTACATCCTCAGTATTTAATGATGTCCACTCTATACAAAACTGAGAAAACAAACCAGAAAACTGAATTACCATACTCCTAATCTAACTAGTTTTCATGCTCAACTAAATTGGATTTCATTACATTTCTGGATTAAGTGATATATGTTTTTAAAATATTTTTAATTTTTATATGAAGTGTCCTGTGATAGTGTCAGTTTTTATGCAAAAGTTTTGTGAACAAATACAAAAAATATAGAAGATTTTTTTTTTAAAGTTTTATGGTTACTTTAAAAAAAAAAAGCTGAAAAAAAATAAATGGCCACTGTTCTTGGAAGTCATTTTGATTTGAAGTCATTCTCTTTTTGAGAAGGAACGGTGAGCCGACTTACTTTTTATAAAATACAGGGTACAAGCTGGATCACTGTTTCTTTCTTCTGAAATTAATGTTGAACCTTTATACAGTTGGCCACTGTAGTATTTGGAGCAGTCTGTGGTTTTGCTCCATCTTGTTGACAAGTAATCATTGTTTGAACAGTGCAGTCTCACTGGTTTTGAAGTGCTTACTTTTATAAAAAAAGGGTAGGAGCAAAATCAGATTCCTGCCTATGCTGGCATTTTGATATTTTAGATCATACTCTTTCATTTCTATCTCCCCTTCAGCAAAGTACTGCTTAATTCAATAATTGTTTTCATTTATGTTTAAAAATATTGATGCTAGCTATTCAGCCAGACATTTCCATCCATTTTAACTTAAGATGGAGAGTTAAATCCTCCACATTTTAAAAATATCTGCCCATATGCGTCTGCCACATTTCTTAAATTATATTAAGATGTACACAGCAGTGATGATGGATTCAAGTTATTAAAGCAAAAGTTTTACTACAATGCAGCTAAGTATTATCATAAATACCATTTGGTTCTCATTCCCTCTTGATGTGAGGTTGTCATTTGGCACATTCTGCTATTTATGATCTGTCCTTGTCTATCTTTTCCTTTCCAAATGTAAACTGAATTTGAAATCAAATCAAACAGAACTGAAATAACTTTACTGTGACATGACTGTTAAGCTAACAATTCTAGATGCAGGGAGCTGTCTAACAGAAAACACATGTTGACACCATTGTTTGCTCAACGTGTATCTTCACTGGCAGAATAAAATCTGCAGGTTTACTTTCCAGTTTTGGAAAAAAAGAATTCTTTCGAAGATATTATTATTATTAATAATAATAACAATATTCCCAAAGTTCAGCTGTTTGGTTCTATTTCTTCCCTATGTTGCTAATATACAATAACTCAGGTCTATCTCCTAGAAATTCAACAAAAGACATGAGAAAAAGCTGAAAATGGCATTAACGTGTGTGATAGAAATGTGTCTGTGAATATTAACCAGTTATTCAGGAATTGAAGAGAATAGTGGAATTTAATTTCCCTGTTTACATAAGCAAACTGAATCTACCTTCAATGCCAAAATTCTAAGAAATCTTGTCCCGAAATGTTATTCTTATCAATAAAATTCTTGCAAATTTTTTTAAATTATATTTCCCTGCAGATATAAAGCAAATTTTTCCATGGAAACTAGACACTTTCCCAATTAATTATTTAGCTTGTTTGTAGGAAAAGACAGTTCCGATTATAAATGTCATAATTTTTGATGGCAACTGAGAATATATACTTATTTTCTGATAGCATAGCTCAAAGCCACACTTACATACCTTACTGGGTATGTTCTATGTATCTTTTTGCTCTAACAAAAAGGAAAGACATTTGCTGAGGCCAGCTGATATAAAATTTATTTTACTGTTAAAAATATTAATTTTCAAAGAAGTATAGATGACACCATTATATAGAGCAGAACATACAAACTAGGTCATGTCCATGAGGGAAAAAAAATAAAATCTCAAACATTGCATTTTAACTCTAACCAAAGCTGTATTTCAGGGTTGAACAATTAACAGTCATTACACCACTTTAAAATATCAGTGGGAGAGTGTCAAAGAAGCTGAGCCTTCCATGTTTACAAAAGATTTTGCCTGTGGCACACTGTGTGCTTTTGTGAATCATTTATCTTGTAGCTTAAACCTGTCATGGTATGAAATATTGCAACTGTGATTCTGCATGACAGAATAATGAAACACTGGGAAAAAGTCCACATTGAAATGACTTTTCCACAGAATTTTTGACTTGAGAACCTGAGAAGCTGCAGATGAAATAGCTTTTCTTTTCAGTCCATCAAAAACTAACCCAGGCCAATGAGTTCCCTTCTACACACTGAATATGCTATTACATTGTTTGTGAGTTTTTTTCTATATTGACCAGGTTCTCACATTTTTTTCCTAACTATTCTTTGTTATGAGATTTCATATACTGTATTGGATGCCAAAACAGTTCTTGAAGAGTTTCCATTCAGCAAACATTTGATTGCTGTATTTCACATTGAAAGTTGGAGCCATAGACAAGAGTAAAGATTTGTTGCTGTTTACTTTAGGAAAATTTAAATTATCTTATGTGAGCAGCTTTGCGGAGTACCCCTTCATTCTCAAAAAGGTTATTTTGACCCTTGGTTGTTGTGAATAATCTCTGTCAAATCTACATGCTATGATGTATACTAGCAAGTGAATTGAAGATGAAATCTAGTGTCTTTTTCCAGAAAGGCCAGCTTTTTTTGATGGCCATTTTGTCAGTGAGTGATCCCTACATATCAAGCATTGCAATGAAGACTTTTCTCGATGCAATGTCTTCTATCAGGACACAAAACAACAGAGTTACAGGAACAAAGTTCTTATTTCCTAAAATTGATCTGAAAGACTTTAGCACTGCAATTTTATGGCTATCCTTCTCTGCAACTGTACTTAAATATATTTTAATAAGTGAGAGATAAAAGCTATTAGATAAAACACATTCATTACTCATATTGTAAAATTTCAGACCAAGACAAATAATTACATTGAATGTAAAAATCTTCACTTAAATCAACTGTCAATATCACTTTGCCTTTCTAAATGATTTTTACTTGAATAATTTTAGCAACAATACATTAGAGAAAAAGCACAGGTCAGGAAAAAGATCTATATTAATAACTTACAAAAAATTGTACGCTAGTGTACAGTTCAAAAAAAGATTCAGATTTTAAAATTTTAGCTTTTGGGTGCAAGGAATTCTGCTTCATATTACTGTATGAGTATCATTGGAAGAAGGCAGCAAAAATGGAAATACTCATTTTGGCAATTGTTTCAATGTGTCATGTCATCCTCATTATGACGATATGACATACTGTCATACCAGGTATGTTTTTTCTCATTCAACACGCCGGCACTTTTGTTTTCTGAATGCAAAAAAATGTATCCAATACTTCCATTATATATTCTACAGGCACCTGAACTGATTGTTAAAATATACTATTTAAATACAAGAAAAACAGTATAGGTCTACCCCAAGGTGGGGCAGACAAAAATTTTAGATATTCTATCATATTTATATTCCACAACATGTCACTGAATCCTTGTATGCTAAGGTTAAGCATACCTAAACCTTTTTTTTTTTTTTTTCTTTTGGCATTAGCATTTTTTTTTTTAATCTAATCACTGTGAAACGATCAAACAGAATTCCTTAATACTGTTACTATCATGCTTAATGTGTAAGAAAATTAGTATTTCTCAAATTATTCCAAATAACTATGCAGAGCAGTGGGATTTTTCCCCATTTCCATGTGTTGTTTTGAGAAATCTGACTTTATTTCTGGAAATCACAAAATTACATTTCAATCCAGAATGCCAAAACTATGAAATACAACGCATTAACCTTTTTATTTCTTTATTGTAGAAATTTTAAGTCTTTACATGTTGATATCTGTTTCATAAAATAAGAAGTATCAGATTTGATGAAAATAGGAGGATATAAACCTTACAGTTTATCTAAAAATAATTAGCTATGTCAAAAGCACATGCTTCTAACAGCTAGAAATAAATCAAGAATTGTGTAAATGTGTTTTATTTTTTTCTTAATATTTGAGGAATAAGGAGAGATTGGCATGACTTAGGAGACAATACTTTTAAAAACCTGTTTATTTTGTAGTAGTCTATACACCTCTACACTATACACAAGAGCAAACTAATTACATATTAAGGTAGTTCAGGTATCATGAGAATGGCAGATGGACACACAGCAGCAGAAGCACTGTCTTTAATTTGGCTAAAATGTTTGCAGAATCAACACGAAGAAAGGTTAATAAATACCCGTCTCCATCCCCAGGCACCTGTTATTTGACAAACTGAAATGTGAGCTGTGGGTCAGAACGAAGTTCTGCTCATCCAAGCATAAATCTAGAGCATGGATATTAGAAGCATAAACAATACTCAGTTTGTGGCATACTGTTTACCAAGAAGTCAAAGTGAACAACAAACTATCAGCTGTTATCATAGACATTGTGTATTAATGAAGTGAGTTAGAATAATTCATAAATCCAGGGAGATAAAACAGTGCTGTAAAAGCCCTGTCTTTTTTTGGGACAAAAGACATTAAAGTATTTGTCTAGTCAACAGAAAAAATATTAGTATGGCAGTGAAGTTTTCATGGAGGTTCAGGGAATCTACAAAAACCAGGCAGACACATGCTGCACTAATTTAATTTGTTAATAAAGGCTATACCATTGCCTCATGACACAGAGAAGCCAAGTGTTACCAGAGCAACAGTACCAAATATTTAGGATAAACATTGCTTCCCCTTCTTACAGGGACTTACTGGAGCTATGCTTCACTTTCTGGAGTGCAGGCATATGACCTTGGGTGAAAAGAAACCTGAAGTGGTACCACTAATATATTTGGTCAGCATCAATCTGACCAAGTTCTAAGTTACATGTCAGTTCTCACAGTGAGACAAAAATACTGAACACTAATTTCAAAAGATAATGGCAAATGTAAGTGTTTTGAGAAAATAATGCACTATAAAATTATTAAAGTATTAATAGAAGTATGAGCTTAAAACAGCTTTTTCACATTACTATGTTTTATGTAAAAGCAACCATCCAGAATTGTTGAAAATATCCAAGCAACACAAAGATATGAATGAGATCAGATCTACTTACCAAATTCCTTAGGAACAGTGATAGAGTATACACAGTTGTGACCAACACTATAATTCTTGGGGTAGTTTGGTGATAACACAGTCCCTTCAGAACCTGTTGATCGGCTTCCACATGGTGCTGGAAAATGAAGAGAACCAGTTTTAAAAAATGTAATATCATTAAAAATCAGTTTAAATTGATTTGTTGTATGTTGGTATATGCTATTACAGGAAATTTTATTACACTTCTACACTGGATTAAATTTGTGCATCCTGTGACATACTGAGTATGTGCAATTTTGTCATATATCAAAAGAGAATTGATGGCATTCTACAGTTTTCCAGATCAATTACTTTTTTTTCCTTACAATTTATAAACCTTCTTAATAAAAATAATGATGTGGTTTATATGTATTATGCTATTATTTACAGCACACAAAACTATCATTCATTCATATGATGCTTTATACTATGGTAAGAGCATAGATTATACAGCCCTTCTGCACACTAGTAAATTCTTACTCATGCCAATAGACTCATAATGCAAAATAATGTCTCCATCTACTGAAATAAGAAAGTCAGGATTTCTTGACTGACCGTGATGTACCACTTATATCTAAATTATTTATAACTTTATATATATAAAGTTATGAGCATACACTTTTCTTTATCACAGAAACATGAAACATGCTTATGCTACCACAGCTATAATACTTGATTAAATGGCAGATAGATACAAGTGCTTTTTACCACAATAATAATGTTTCTAAGGTTTACAACAAAACTTTGTACTTGGCATTATTCAGAACTGTCAAGCAGTAAACAGCATTATTTCTTCTTTTTTTTGTTCATCAGATATACAGGTGCATATATATGAAACATTGTTCAATTGTTAGTGATTTCCTATGTCTATTACATGTTTCTCAAAACACACTTAGTAATTGAGGGGTTTAATTTAGATTTAACCCTCATTTATTGTCAAGACTATGGTGTCTCTTTAGTACATTTTTTCTGTTTTGGACTATAAACATTTTTAATGACTTTAGTGTTAACTTATCTATTTAACAATTTTATTTCCTGTTGAGACATGAATTTATAAATGAAGTACTACTCAATATTTCATTTGCTAAACATATCTCGGGCTTTTTATGGTATTCTCTCAAAAAATCAGTATGTCAGAAATTATATTAAATAAGAAGAAGAGGTTTTATTATTATTATTCCAGAAGACTTTATCTCACTACTTGTCATACTAAATACAAGATATTTATTAGTGTAGCTAAAAATCACATATTTGAAGACTACAGTTAATTCACACAAAATATTAAGTGGAGTATCCTATAAAAAGAACATATCTTTAAGATGTAGCAAGTTAAGGCCCCATCATTTTGAGAACAGATTCCTGCAATTTGCATTAGCATGGAGTCCTTTCAGTATGGTGTAACTTTCAGAGTTTGACAGACTGTTTACCTGGAACGGGAGCAGATGGCACCTATTTCTCCTGTTTGCATCCACACTTTGGAAATTATTTAATGGGCTGGTGTGAAAGCCATAGTATTTGGAATATATCAACAGAAGGGTCTTGACTTTTGCCTGTTCACATGTGTATGCATGTGGCAGAGGTGGCACATATATCAGAGCTAAGCAAATCCATCAGGACCCAGATCAGGATGGGGTCTTGATGATGCTCAGTCTAGCAGATGAGCACACCCTGAGACACAGAGTTAGCACTGACCACCACATGTACACGGAATATCGTTCTCTATGGCTAAAAGAATAGCCTCCGTGTCTTCCCTCAATCCACCACCATGTGAAATATTAGAAATTCATGATTTCTTGTGAAAATATATTTAGATAATAAAACTATTGGGACTTTTTCCAAGAAGTAGTAAGTGTCTTGGCTGAGCTTCATTTCCAGAGACTTATTTGCCTTGAGTTATTGGGAAAATACAAAGCAAAAAATCTTCACTATTTGAATGTGGCAAATATTTGTGATAAAAACAGATCTCTTCACCAGCTTGTAAGTACTCAAGATTTTCTATTCCAGATTTTGGATGAAACAGAAGAGAATATGGATGAATACAAGCAACAAAAGCATTAAATAAGAGAAATAAGAGCACCAAAAAAACTTATCCCTATCTCCATTTCCCTCTTTACTGGTTTGTGAGTCAAATAATTAAGCAACAAAGACCAATACCACTGTCCCACTCTAGCACTCCTATCATTATTACATCTTCCTAATCAGCAGATATAAATAAGTGCAAATTTAGGGTAAAACTACAATTCCACTGAAGTCAATGCCATTGACACAAAAAGGAATAGAATTTCACCCTTAATGAAACTTGAAGTCTTAGTACACAAAAGCAATACTTAAAATAAAATTAGGAGCTAAATATAGTCCTCAGAATATAGTGGACCTTTACTTAAAAAGAAAAGTAAAGATGTTTTAATACCCTGATGCTTTTTTATTCGTACAGGTTATGCAACTACTAAAGGCATTATCCTAACTGTAAAAAAGTTTTCTTACTCTAGCATGTTTAAACTGGAGCAAAATACATTTACCTATACATAAGTAGACCAAATATATCATGATACTTGAAAGGTAGTATTATGACAACCGGTACCAAAAAAATCGCAAAATAATTTAATTGACAAATGCATAAAGATCTCTAAAAGTGAATAAACACAACAATTGGGGGNAAAAAAAACACGAACCACAATGGGGGGGGCTGGCGAGAAACAACAACAGAAAACAAAAAAACAAACAAAAAAAAAACCAAACTCAAAAAGAAGACTTACACCTTTAAACATCTGAGAGTTCTCATTAATTAATGAAGCGTGGTTAAAATAACTTTCAAGTCTCTAAAAGATGAAGATAACACCATATTCTTTTACAGTTGATAATTAAAATGTTTATATGACACATTGTCTGAGACATCTAAACATTTTTCCCACACACTGAATTCCATGAAAGAAACATACATCTGCACTGGATTTATAGTGGGCATATATATGTTCACATAAGAGGAGAAGAGACACAGTACAAGTCTGAAGCAGGATTTCCAGGGGGATCTTCTAGGTGCAAAGTCTTTGAACAAGAGTTGTCTGCAGCCTTCGTTACAATGTGCTCAGTACAGACTGGAGTTAAACATGAAATATTTGTCACTCTAACATATGCAACACTTAATTGCAGCAAGAACAAAATACCTGTGTTGAGTATTTCTTTCAACTAATTTCTTTCCTTGGTCTTTTCTTCTGAACTTTTTCACTCTGCCCTTTCTGAGTTTACCTTTACCCTTATTTTTCAACTGCTTCTGTAATGACTCTTTATCTTCACAAGAATTCACATTCCTGGGTCTCAAAAACAACTAGTATAAAGGGATGTTGGCTCAATATGTAAGCACTCCAGTTGACTTTTGCAAGCTGAGAAAACGTTTAATTTCATAAATCATTAGGTAGTAAATTATTATCTCTTATAACAGCCAGACGGTCCTCCAAAACACTTCTGAATGTATCAGGGAGGAGGAACAGGTTTGCTTGATATTTTAGTAAACTCATAGGGTTCACTGACTATATTTCCCTCCTTGCATTTTGGGAAATGTTTAATTTAAAATGCCAAAAAGTTTCAAGAAGTGGAAATTCTACCCTGACCATCACTAAACATTAATGTTCAGAAAACATAGAGGGACACCAAACCATAGACACAGTGAATTGAAAACATTAACTTCATGCAAACATATATTTAAACATCCTGAAGAATAAAATAAATCAACAAACCAACCAACCAGGGCAAAAAAAAAAAAACTTCAGGAGGCAACTGATATTTTCTAATGTAATTCTCCAATAGTATTTCATCATTTTTAATAACGTTTGTTTAGACTCTGAAATACTGTATCCCCTTATGTATTTATTTATGCTCTAGCTTATTCTAGTTTATTCACAGAAATGTTATGCAGTATGCTGTCCTTGTCCTGCTTTCCAGGGTCAGCAATGGAGCACTAGCAGGAGAGCAAGGGACTTGACTATGGTAAGAATGTGATAAGGATCAGTGTTGATGCATTGCTCACTATTTCCTTGAAACATTTTTAGCATTAATGGCAAAAAGTTTCTGTGTGTGCTGAACTTTAATGGTATCTTGCCTTGTAAAATAGCATCCTCAGTAGCCCTTGAAAAAACCCTATCACAAAAACAACAAAGTATCAACCATCCTGTATGTATGTTAATTGGCAAGCATTTTATCTGGAAGAGTCCCGCCTTGATCATTAGTATTCATGTACCTTTGTCAAAGAATTACATTCTACTTCATTATGGCAATGTAATAGTAAATAGAGAATGCAATATAAAATGCATTACCATCAGAGTGACACCTTTCCTCAAATTTCAGCCTTCAATAGTTATAAATGAAATGTTGTTGAAAACCACAGAGGGAAAATCACCCAGCAGAACAACAGGTTCCTGTAATCTATGCCTAACTACCTCTATAAAGTAAAATTTCTGTGCCTCCAGCAAAACAATACAGGGTTAAAAGCCCCAGCCACACGCTTATTGCACATATGTTTTTCATCAGGCCTTTTCAGCTTAACGAAAAAAAAAAAAAAGCATAAGATGAAAGTTTAGTAAGAAAAAAAGTGAAGAACTTTTTTAGACGAACAACCTAAGGATGAGAATCAATTTCAAATCTCTTTATCTTTTAAATAATATTTTTGCAATCAAATATTTTTTTAATGCAGCTTGAAGTTTTTAATTCCTCCTGCTGCTTTCAGATCACCTACTTTCTAGCTCCTACAGCTAAGATCTAATATAATTTAATTGTATTTGCAGATTTAAGTGCCATAGTGCACCATCCATTTTTAAGCTGCAGTCCTCAATGGAATCAGTGGGGAATACTGCTTAAAAGTGAATGGCACAATATGGCTTTATGTCATGCAGATAAATTTGATTACGCAGCTCAAATGCAATAAAAAAATAAGAACAACTCTGCATGCAGTTTGAAAAAGGAGGAAAAATATGCCTTGAAGAACTGGTAATGGTATACTGACTTTTTATCTAATGGGTACTGTTTCAAAATCCAGTCTAGGATACCCAGTATTCAATTCATCTAAACGAGCAGGTTTAGAAAAATAATTATTTAGAGGCATGAGTTATGTTTATAAAATGTAATCTATTATTGTGGTTTAACCGCAGCTGGAAACAAAACCCCACACAGTTCTGCTTGTTATCTCCCGCTGTGGGGATGAGAGAGAACTGAAAGAGTGAAAGTGGAAATAGTAAAGAAAAGGAAAATAACAAAGAGAGAGAAATATAACCCAAGAAAGAAAAGTAATGCAAATGAAAACATTTGCTCACCATCAAGCTACCAATACCTTGCCAGTTACTGGTCAGTGGCCCCAGGCCAACTTTCCCCTTTATGATTGCTGAACATGATGCTATAAGGTATGGAATGTCCCTTTGGTCACTTGGGATCAGCTGTCCCAGCTGTGTTGCCTCCCAGCTTCTTGTGCCAGCCCAGCCGGTTCCCTGGCGGGATGGTGTGAGGAGCAGCAAAAGCCTTGACTCTGTGTAAGCGCTGCTCAGCAGCAATGCTGGTGTTATCAAAGACAGCAAAATCCCAAACAGGCCCCACTAGCTACTGTGAACAAGCATAGCAAAATCCTGTGCTCGTATTTAAATTGTCAAAACTCTAGAGAAAATATTAAAGGAAATTTGAAGAGTCAGATTTCCAATTTTATAACCCAAAATCTAATTCTATATAATGATTCTATTTTTAAATGTCAGGGTAGATCTACACATCATGAATTACTTATTATCAAAGCCTGTGGCATGTAGATGTCAAAATATTTCACAGCCTAATCAGATACCAAATCAATATGTTTAATATATTAGTAAGCAATAAATAAAACTAAAGGGTAACCAGACTGAAATTAGTCTTAAAATACGTGGATTTTTAAATCCGTGTTTAACAGATGCATTAGCAAATTTTGAATCTAAAATAGCTACATTACAGACAATTATTATTCTTAATTCCTCATTTTTCTGTTAATAGTGCAAGAAATAGCTTTCTGAAAGACAGCTTTTTTCAAAAAAAAAAAAAAAAAAGATAGCAATGGATTAAATTAATTTCCAGAGTGTTATAGTCTTCTAAACACTTAAGTGATGTTTAATGCATTAATATTTTCTTCTTAACTTTTGAAGGAATTGTGTGCAGCTCATGAAGAGTTCTTCTTATGTTGCTTTCCTCTAGAACAAGGGATAGGATCTGAGTTCTCCCTGTCTTGGTGTTCCCAGGCAAGCTGGGGGATGGTGAGGTGTCTTCTCATGTTTCTCACTGCACCAGAGATCTCTGGCTTGAGTTGGTAGAACCATTAGAACTCTGCCTGAGAACTTTCCAGGAGTCTTTCACTGCAGAAACACCTACCTAGTAAGGTTGTGTTCCTTCAGTTAAGTAATGTTTTCTTTTCTTTCTGCCAATAAAATGGAGTTAAAGTAGCAGGCTCTGAGAACAGAGCCATCAAACAGGAGAAAATGTTGTCTAACATCTTTTGTGCTAGAATAAAGGTCCTTGGCAGTGAAACAGTCTCTGCTCATAATAAATGGAGGTGGAATAGGTCTCTGCAGTCAGCCTGTGCCTCAGCACAGCTTCATTCCTTTGAAAGAACACATCAGTGTTACAGTTTCCACGGCTGAAAAAAGTAACTAAATAAAAGTTTAAACATGCTTTTCAAGTCAACTGTCTGCAGCAAAGACTTCACATGGTATTTAAGGAACTTCTGAAGGAAAATGAACAATCATTTTAAAACAATTTAACTGCCAACACACTAAATGAATAAAAAAGAAGAGAAAATTGGCAGTCTTCTGGGGAAGACCGTTTCATAGTCTTTCAAGTATATTTAGATAGAAAAGAGCATTATATGACAGATGTGTAGAAGTAAATCAGAGATTAACAAAGTTTAACACATTTTAGCTACAATAGCAGAGTTGAGACACTGATGAATCAGAAAGCATGAATCAAAAACATGTAAGGATTTACAGATCTCTTCACAAAAAATAATCATCCCTGCTAATGAGAAACTTTTTTAAAATTTCTGAGGCCATATAGCCTACTTATTTATTTATTCATCTGGGTACTCTTCATACATAAATTATATTTCATTACTTATTGGTTTAAGAATCGTTCCTCTTATGTGATGAAGAACATGGTGATGGCTTCTAAGCAGAAGAAGAAACCTAAAAATATGAGGATGAAAGTTAAAATTATAAGCTTTCTTAATAACTTTGTGAATTAATTTCAAACTTCACAGAACAAGGAATCCACTTAGTGTAGAGTTCATAAGTGATATCAGCTCCTGAATCCTTTGTTAATAGGCCTTTCACTATTTTAGGGCTTTAGAGTATTGTCCATTCAAACCCCCTTGATGTTGTATGCTGCTTATTTGTATGTCTCTAGAATGCTCTTTTACCCAAATGAGTTTTTAAGCACTAGCAGTCAATCACAGCTTGGACAAAGAATAAGCTTTTTCTTGAATCATCTGCAAATATTATTACAATACTAGAATGAAGTTTTAGGTTTCCAAGTGATGATCACTTTGTTTCCAAGTAATTTTCAATATTTTGAGTGTGTGTGCATCAGCAGTCTGAAAGGAAACTGCAGGAACAGTTAATGATTGTAATTTTAAATTTGAGATCTGACAGTTAATGACAAATTCTCTGAGGTCATTTTAATCCACTCAATCTCAGCTTTCTTTTCCATCATTGCTGTTGAGGTTTGCAGAAACTTCTAAATTAATTAAAAAAGATAAAATACCCACTTTTCGAACTCAGACTAAAGGAAATTAAAAAAAAAAACAACAAAACAAACCTGAAACAGCACACTGTCTATAATTAAAAACATAGTCAGTTAGAAGTAAATAAAAATAATTAAGAAAGTTAGGAATAGGGACTCCTGAAACACAGGAAAGAAAAACAGTGTCAGAAAGAACTGCAAAACAGAGCAATAGTCAAAATAACTGGTCAGTGAACAGCTATGAGCACAAATACTAACTGAAAACATAAAATAAAATAATACAGAATTCACATTTAAAACACACAAAAGACAAAGAAAGAGAAATACCCATTAAACTTTTGGTTTTTGTTTCTGGAAAGCTTTCATACATGTCGCTGGGATGCTTTAGTGATCAGCAAACCAGAAAATCTTATTTCCTACATTTCAAATCACCAAGCTGAAGATGGCATAATGTACAGATCTATTTCTCAGTATTAGAAAGATAGATTTTTAATTACATTTTTCAGAAATTTAAGACTTTTATTTCCTTGTAATGTCTATATCTAAGAACTCCAGTTTTCTTTTTCCTTGAACTATGAGCACTGAGAAATAGACTCTGCTGTACCTAAAGGCAAGAAGCAAATATGACTTTAATGTTATATTTATTTGTTCTTTTGTTAACACTGCCTCATCAGAGTGTATCTCATGAGCTAGGATGCTCTGTGAAGGGAAAAAAAAAATCCTAAAATATAATTCTGATGGAATTTTGCTAACCTGCTAAAGACTAGTCATAATGATTTCAAGGTAATTTATTTTTGACTGAAGCATCTCCCTTACAAGGACAGGCTGAGGCAACTGGGCCTGTTCAGCCTTGAGAAGAGACAACTGAGAGGGGACCTCACCAATGTCTGTAAGTATCTGAAGGGAAGGTGTCAGAGAATGGATCCAGGCTCTACTTGATAGTGCCCAGCAATAGGACAAGAGACAATGGGCAGGAACTGATGCACAGCAAGTTCCACCTGAACAGGAGGAAGAACTTCGTTACTGTGCAGTGACTGTGCACTGGAACAGGTTGCCCAGAGAGGTTGTGGAGTCTCCCTCAGAGATATTCCAGAACCACGTGGACACAATCCTGCGCAGTATGCTCTGGGATGACCCTGCTTGAACAGGGAGGTTGGACCAGGTGACCCACTGTGGTCCCCTCCAACATTACCTATTCTGTGATTCTGTGATATCTCACAACCAAAATGTAATTATCATCACACGCCTATACTTAGGGTTATTTCTTCTATGAGCATCTGCAAATGAAATTGATGTACATTTTACTCTGTGCATTGGACTCTAGATATGATTATACCAAATAACCTTGTGAAAATGTGAACTTTGTCATCTCAATTTTATGTGAAGTTGTATTGGACAGCACAATTCATAAGACAAATACGTATGAGATCTTTGTGGTAGCCTTTTATTGATTTTTTTTCTACATAACATAAAACTGGACATCACATCAACTTTCAATTCTTACCTTGTTACAATATTATCCTAATGCATTGTATTGTTTTTCCCTTAAAACATGATCTTTTCTTCACAGAATGCTGCCAAACACTTTTAAAAGTTCCATGATACGGTATCAACTGTTTTTAATTTCATTCATATGCTTGCTGAGCTCTAAGACTTTCCAAAAAGATCCACATTCTTCTTCAAAAGCTATATTGACTTTTCTTCAGCATGTTCAATGATATGTCTCTTAGCTCTACTTTTCTTTTTTTTTTTTTAATTTTAATAATCTCTACAATTTTCTAACTGTGGAAATTGGCCAACTGCTCATATGAAAGATTTTGACAGGTTCATCACCTTCCACTACTTCAATAGAAAGGCTAACTTAACATCAAGGTCAACATTTGTACTTAAAACACTTCCTATCTATCTCTTTCAAAACTACACAGAAAAGACTGCCTTATCCTAGCAACTTGTTATGCTTCTGTTTATTGATTTTCCTTATTTTGACTCAGTTGCTTCAAGCCAAAGGAACTAATGTACTATCTGTTTGATTACCTCAGTAAGAAAATATAAGAAATATAATATAAGAAATATAACATAACATATAAGTTACCTTTTTTTTCCCCCTCCCTTCAATAACATTGTCCTTGAATGTATTTTTGGCATTGACCTGCTGTTGACACATTAGTAAGTTTCTCACTTTTCTAATATTTCCAAAATTGTACTAGTGGTTAAATTAGGTTGTAAAGTTTTCTCTCAAAATCCTGATGGCCACACTTTCTACTACCTTCTTTTGAACATGAATTTATTTTCCTGAAATACTTACCTTGATTTCTCTTAGATTTCCTGACTGTATTGTTTTATCACCTCTTTTGGTGATCCATTTTAGATTTCATTCTGATTGATAATAGTCTAAGATGGGGTTTTTATGTGATTCCAGGTCAGCAGTAAACATTTACCTTTTTGCTGTTGTCTTCTAACCTGTTTCAATGAGCTTCCTTAGTTTGACATTATTCCCCATACAAATTTAAAAAAAAAATTTCTCTTCCCTTCCTCACAGGGTGTCCAATTTGAATGAATTATAGACCATTCAGATACATTTTGAGCATATTATTGTCACGTTTACTCCCATTGAGAAAATCTGCTCTGCTTTAGGCCAGCTGTTTCTCTATTCATTTCATACCGTTATCTTATGCTGAAATAAAAGATGGTAACTGAATCACCAGTACTTGAACTGAAGATAATTAAAATATCACTGTAATTAATGTTCTCTGGCCTTCCATTACTTACATTTGCTCTCAACTGTAAATATAAATATAGCTTATAGTCTGAAAATATATTTTACTAAAAATTCACCCCCTAAAAGCAGTGTATTTCTTGGAACAGTACTTAAGTAAGCTTTAAACTACCAAGTCAGTAACTGAATAGCAAAGCAATAGAAACATAAAATGTGCAGAACAACAGTGAAGAAACTGTAACCTCTTAAATTCATAGCAACAAGACAATTTCTGCAATAGATGGAATACACAAATGTATATTGCATGGTGTTGTGATGCTTGATATTAACTTCTTAATACACAACCACTCTTTACAGTATAAAAGCTAAATACATCATGAAAAGATTCTAGTGAACACCTCAAAACTAGGAGTAGTTTTCTGGAAGATACTGCTCCTTCAGAGTGTGGAACATCAGAAAAGGGCTGTAGCACTAGCAGCTTCTGCGTTAAATGTCAAGAAACACGGGATCTAAAAGAGGCAGCTGTCTCTAACCTGGACCATGTCCTTGCTCACCATTCCTAGAGTTTGTTGTCTAAATACTACATGCAGCCCAGTCAAGAAGGAAAAGAAAATTGAATTAAATTTTAAAACAATGCAGTCTCTTAATTGCAGGTCTTTCTATTGCCCAGAACCATCCCACCCCCAGCTTCCACTGTGATAGACAATGTGGAGACAACAAAACTTCTGCAAAGAGCGAAATACAAGTCTTAGAGATGCAACCACCAGCATATCCCAAATCTTCTTCCATTTGATTACTGGGGTCTTGTTACACAAGAGTGAGAACGTTAGGACTGCTGCCTGAGGTTAAGTTAGAAATATGCATATTTGTCAGTCATAGCCAGTGCAAATGACTGGAAAAGTTTATTTAATTCTAGTTATTAATTAATTGATTTAACATGATTATTAACTGATACTACATAATCCTGTCCTAATTCAGTGTCTTGCAGACTTTGGAAAATAAATATTTGCTTCTCTGTGTGAATAAATGGTGGGGATATTTTTTACCTTCTAAGAAGAGAATACTCTGAAGTCACCTTGTCTGTTTGAAAAAATCTTCAAAGAAAAGTATGCGCTAAGGCTAAATACAGAAACAAGCATATATTTATGAAAAAGTACTGCTAAACACTGTTTTTCTCTCCACCTCAAAATACATGCTGAAAGAATTTTTTTAAAGGTAATGATTTTTTTCAATCTTGTACTATAAAATTTACATATTCATAGCAAAGTGTCAGTTTTTAATATTCTAAAGTAGAAAAAAGATCACGTACTTTATTCTGTATTTTCATTGGTAGCTTCTGCATAGTTTTATTGCCAGATAAATCAGAAACTGTCAGTTAATTTACACATTTTATAATTTACATGTTATTTTCAAAAATATTAAAGTTGTCTGTTACATTTTCCCTGCTAGTTCATGATGGTTTTACAAACTAACAGTTGTATATAAGCAAATCTATTTAATATTACAGCTTGGATAGATACGCTTGATTTCAAGTCTTTTTTTATAGTAAAGAAAATAAAAAATAAATCTGAAAAAACTATCAATTTTATATACCTTAAACTATTTCTCCTTCTTTTTAACATTTCCCTCATTAAGATATGCTCCTAAAATTGGACTGAAGATTCAGTTTAACAGAAGATGAAGTGCCTGGTTTTATGATGCACTCTACATAACTAATCCCTTGAATTCGTTGGGAATTAGGATTCTCTGGCAGCTGATTTTAATAAGATCATTGTAATTAACAACTTCCTTAATTTCTAATACTTTATTTACCATTATATGACATTATTACTTCTTAAATGAAAGCTTGGACTAATTACACACAACATTTATTATTCAATGGGCTTTCTAAAGCCATATTATGAATTTGAAATGTATATGCAAAATGTCTGACACTCAGAGTAATGCTTGCTGTGGATATATGCATGTGTCTGCATTTATTCTTGTTTTCTGAACTTTCTGGAATTATTAATATTCAATTCCAGTAAAGTTTTCGACCTTTTTCTGATACAAAAAAAACCTTTAAGAAAAACTGTGATTTTAACTCAATCCCATTAAAAAGAAAACTTTTTAAAAATAGGGTTTTCAGCAAAATACCAGCTGTCTGCATAGCCATAAAGAAATATCTTAATTTTGTTTGCTATTCACAAACTATGTGTGTATTTTACAGTAAAAAAAACAGTCTTTGGAAAAATGAGACTCCTATCTCCCAGAGTATATACTGGTAACAAAATCTCTAGTCAATTACTGCAAAATCCATTATGTGGAAGCTACGTTTTCTTGTTTTGGCTTTTTGACTTGATAGTTCTTGGTGTATAATGGTCTCTTTTCCATGGAGAAGGAATAATGTGTGCTCATACTGAAAAGGGTCTGTAGTGTGAGGTTTATAGGTTAAGGTACACTCAGACTTAAGATGCCTACTTTTTTAATTTACTCAGAAATCTAAGTGCTAAATATTAATACATAAATCCCTCCAAAATAGAGTTTGATGTATGCTTTCAGCACAAACAGTACTGCTTCCACACAGTATATTCAGATATTTCACTAGATCTAGTATTTCCTATGTTGCTGCTTTAAGTCATATCCTGCTGAGCATGCAAGCAGATTAAATCCTGTTAATGCAGTCCAGATGCAAGTGGAAAAATATACCTTCTTAACAAGCTCTTTGAATCCCCTTTGGTGACCTTTTAAGAAGCTTGTCTCTCTCCACTGACTATATGGAAAGAAATCTTGGAATGGTAAAGCAATAGACTTAACTTTGTGAAAAATAGGCAGTGTAAGCTTGGGAACAAAAAATAATTATACAGAAGATGTTTCAATCACAACAAAATAAAAACCTTTATAATTTTTTCAAAATACCTTCAATCAGCTTTTCAGGTCTGGCTATTAAGAATTACCTTTTCAGAGTATTTAGAATTTAAATAGATTTTTTTATATTGATTTCAATTCTACTTCTAAGTACTCAAGTCTTTGTCTATGTGACTGCAAAACAAACATTGTTCTGGGCAAAAAGAAAGTGAGAAATGCTTTGTAAGTAGTCAACATACGACAATTTTAAGTAAAGCATGCTGCTTAAGTCGTTAAACTGAACATTACTTTGGAACGGTAAAACACAGAGACACAGAGCATCTCATTAACGGTAACATTCAGCTTCATAAGCTGCTGGAATAGTCTGGCTTCTGCAGTTGCCCAACTCATTCCTCATTGGAACTTTGAAATAAATTCAAATAGTAGCCTTTCATATGGTCACTATGTAAAAAGTGCATAAAAATGTGACCTACAAAGCCTCTGATTAAGTAATCAATATTGAATAATTGATGAAAAAGTTGTCAGTATTTACTATATTACAAAATAATAGTAATTTGAGCAGTAATATTACACTTTTCTCTGCAGCCTTCTACACTGAACATTTTCAGACATAAGCCTGATCTGAGCTACCTCAAATAGCCATAATAAGTCAATACAGATTGAAAGAAACTGAAGGAATATTCCGAATTGGTTTTGCTACCAAATAAAAAAAGTAAATAAATCATAAGCATAGGCATATTGTCATAGGCAGTTATGACAATACTGGATATTCTTAAATATATCTTACAGACTGAGTTATTTTGAAGCCTGGGTTCAAATATTTCCAAGGATTCAACAACATACTGTAATGAAGTGTAGTAAAATGTTTCAGTGAACAATAAATGATTTCTTCTGGTAGGAACAAGGTTTTTACATTCAGTCAGAAATATGATTTCCCATTACAGGGCTTTTTGCTATTCTGTAGACAATTGTTGCTTGCTAACAAAAGTTTAAAATTACCTATAGTTGGTGAAGCTAAGAGAAATCATTAATCATGGTCTCTGTCATACTAATAATGCATCTGCATATGTTAATTACATCCTGTTCTTAAAATCCACAGTGAAATACCAAATAGCTTAGCACATTAGCCTGGATAATCTTTGCATCTGTTCATAAAAGAATGAAGCCAATGATTTGGTTCACTTCCCACACTTATTAAAGAGGTTTAAGGTAATTTAAAAATATTATTTCAACCAAGTGCAAGTCATGCCTAATGCACATAATACCAGGTCAAAATAGATATTAGGAAATAAAGGTAGAATTCCAGCTTTTAACAATGAAGATGGTGAAGGGCCTTGAGTGGAAGCTGCATGAGGAGTGGGCTGAGGTCACTTGGTCTGTTCAGTCTGGAAGAGACTGAAGACAAACTTCACTGCAGTCAACAACTTCCTCACAAGGGGAAAAGGAGGAGCAGACACTGATTTCTTCTCTCTGGTTACCAGTGACAGGACTTGAGGGAATGGCCTGAAGTTGTGTCAGGGGAGGTTGGGGTTGGGTATTAGAAAAAGGTTTTTCACCCAGAGGGTGACTGGGCACTGGCACAGCTCCCCAGGGCAGTGGTCACAGCACCAGCCTGACAGAGCTCAAGAAGCATTTGGACAATGCTCTTGGGCACACGGTGTGACTCTTGGGGATGGTGCAGTACAGGGCCAGGAGTTGGACTCGATCCTTCTGGATCCCTTCCATCTCAGCATATTCTGTGATTCTGTGATTCTTTAAAAGACCATTTTTATCTACTGTAAAGCATGTCCCTTGAGCTGAATGAGCCACCTGGAAGGCGGAAGGTTCTCCCTTCTTCTCCTTTGACTTACTTAGGCTTGATATATGTGCAAAATGAAAATACTCCTTTGCAATATTTCTCTTTTACATGCCTGGCTCTCCTTATAAATCTATATGGTTAAATATGGCTCAAAACAATTTAAAAGTACCTAGATTCTAAATTGATATTAAAAATGTAAAGATTTAGAAATCATAATAAGTAACTTTATAAAAGACTATTTTTACTCCATACCTAAAATACTAGGTCAAAATATTACAGGTATAAAGCGGGTTTGTGGGCTTAATTTTTGGGGTTTTTTTGCAACTAATAAAATAACTAAATAAACCCCCCACATATACTGAGCTGGCATTTTATACCATATTTTGTTCTAACTCAATCAGTCTCAATGGAGTTGCAGAAATACAAACTGCAGAATCGAGGAATCTGATTTCTACTATGCAAATGTTATTGTGTAGATGACACTGGTTTTCAGGAGTAAAATTCAGCTCTCAAACTATTTCTGCCAGCTCTGTGTAACTGAAAGCTAATTAACTGATATCATCTTTCTCACATCTGTATAAAAGTTCTGTTTTTCTTGATGTAAATCACACAAAAGTGGAAAGCATTGATAACAAGGTCAAAATATACTGTAATATATCACAGCAACATTACTACAAAGCTCCATGAACTCTTAACTGGAGGAAAGAGTAATATAAGAAAAACAAACGAAAAATGTCTCCTCTGTGCTGTCATATCCTAAAGAAGCATGGGGTTTGTCGTCTTTGAAATAAGGCCTTGTTCATCCAGGAAAGAAAATGGTCCAGTTAGAATAGAATCAGTGACAGACATCCATTACTTCTTTTAAAATAAAGTTTGTTTTTCCCCTTTTATTACAATGGTGTTACTTCCAAGCAAAACACTCTCCCTTTAACTGAATGTTACAACAGATTGCTCTGGAATATTGCTAAATAGATTATAAGTGACAGTAACAGACACAATTATTGCATTGATAAAGTAATTCTTAACCTTCTGTTACATATCAAAAAGACCTTCTGAAAAAAAGGAATCTTTCCCCTGTTAAATACAACAACCTTCCTCACCAACTTCTCTCTAAAAAACAACATTCATCTGTCATTTTGAAATGAGAGAAAAACTTTTGATTTCCGTTGTACAGAGTTTAGAAGTTTGAACACACTTCCAAACATTTGCTAGGGCCAGTGTTCCAATTTGATACCACTGAGTTTTGGAATTCTGTACTATGACAGTTTTGGTAGATAATGAAAATACTGAACTTCTTGAAACACTTATATTATTGGATATTCTTTATATTCAAGTTTTGTTCTTTTTTTTTTTTTGCTTTGCTAGCACTCCACAATCCACTTTACAATAGAAATTTAAGTACACAACAAAGAAAATACATATTCTACTTAAACTACACATTTATTCAAATTGGAAATAGATTTAACAGGTATTTTGTCTTCAAATTGTGAAAGGAAATGGAAGGTAGCATGATAACTGGATTTTATTTTAATTTATAAAGCAAATTTTAGTTTTCTCTTATTAGTATCTGCATAGATGGGAGATGTTTTGTTCTTAATCTTACAGATTGTGACTTTTCACAAAGTGAAAATTGCAAGTGGCTGTCAATTTCTGTAAATAAATCAGTAAAATATAACTTTAATATCTTCTTAGAGTTTAAATCTGAAAAGGTTGATGCTTGAGACAGTCAATGGCCACCCACCTAAAGTCAGAAGAATTCTGAAATGAGGGTCTTCATATCCATAAGTCTGAGTAATTGGATCCTTCATGCATTTCAAGGCTTAGCTTTTCTACAGACCACATGCCCAATAACTTAAATGATGTAATGTGGTATATACAAAATATTTCATCTACATGTTTTCAAAACCAGTAATAACAAAACGAAACAAACATATTGTGATATCCAAAATAACTTTATGTTGTAGTTAAATACATATATATGGTATGTATCTCTATATTCTGATGTAAGTTAATTCAGGAATACACATTGACATGGAGAATGAATTACTGCTAAGCTCTATTCACAATAATAACACTACCTATCCATGTTAATAAAAACTTGAAGAAATAGTTTCCCAAGTTATCACATATATATATTTTATTACATATACCATTGGAAAGGACTTTTTCCTGAAAGATAATATTACTAAAATAACTTCTAATTTTTCATCTGTTTCTTCCCTATTACAAAGCAAGAGTAATGACAACAGCAACTAAAAAAAGTGAAAAGCTGTTCTTACCATGACAGCTAGGCAGGGCTCTGTTCCATCCAGGTCTTCCATCATCTCCCATGATACATGTTAGTGTAGAGTATCCTTGAAGAACATAACCTGCATCGCAGTAATATGTGACAGTGGAACCCAGTTTATAATCCATTCCAAGCCTTGTTCCATTCATTATATTTCCAGGATCAAAACAAGACTCACGAAGTTTTGCTGTAGAGGAAACAAATGTCAATAAAATTCTAAATATAATCTAAAATTAATAAAAAATGAATATAATATGAATTAAAGTAAATAAATAGAAATATAATCTAAATATTTCCTGGAGTTCTCTTGAGGTCTTCTTTGAGCACCTTGTAGAACCTTGGGGTTTTTTAAGCCTTTCCTTGTACATCAAATATTCTCTCTCCTTCATTTTAAAGAGTATACAAATTACTATGTAATAACCAAAATTATGTCATCTGTATTTTTTAAACATAATTCCTATAGTGTTCTATTTTTTCTTTTTCAGAATTCATTGTGATAAATTATATATTCATGTAGTTAGAGGAAGTTAGCTCTATGGGCATTTTCCAGGAGATAAGTCACATTCTTGTTTTAAAATCTGTGGTGTGAGAACTGGTAAATGAAGGAAATCAATATGAGCAGTTGTTGCAAAATAAGAACTGTGCAAACAAGAATTTCTTCAAAATTAATAAATCACAAATGAGTATCGACATGTATATAATATAATGGCATATTTTAATATACCTATTTATCCCTCACTGGAGAAAAAATATAAAAATATTCCCTAAATGTATCTCATTTTTTATCATTTATAGATATTTGTTTCAAAATATTGAAACCAATTCAAACATATGCGTATGTCTTTACACTTGTTTCCCTCTTACTTCTATAATGAAAATACCAATGTCCAGTATGCACAAAAATAAATACTCAACACTTCTAATTAATAGTATTATTATGCATAAGGTGAGAAAAGTAAAACATTTTGGAGAACAATGTAATTTCCTCTAAGGAAAAAAACAGAAAATATATTATGTAGAAGCTGGAATAAAGCAGATGGTTTTGTGCTGTGCAGGATGGAGTCTGCAGTAATATATTTTATCAAGAGGGAGATGGAAATTTCAGATTTTCTTCTTTAACATTTAAGGGTGTTGTGGAGAAAATCAAAAGGGAGCACCTCTCCATTTTCTACAAGATCAGTGCCAACTTTCAAATACATCAAAAAAAGTATTTATTTACCAGACATATTTGCACTGTGAAACTTCCTGCAACACAAGTATGGTTGCCAAAAGACTACAGGAGCTTTGAACTTCCTGGAACGATTTTAAAGAGTTTTAAATAAAAAGATACTTTATCTTATTCTGTCAGTACCTAAACTGAAGTTTCTGAAAAATTACAGATAATCAGGAACGCTTATTGTTTATTTGACTTTTATACAGTTTGGCCACATAAAAGCTATTGGCCACTACTAGAGCCAAGCTAATGAACTGAGTACACTCCTTAAGGCCATTTTTATGTTGTAGTATTTCTGAGAGGAGATAAATAATTACATTGCATTTACATTGGAAGATTGAAACACAGAACAAATCTTAAAAAATTTTAATTCCACATCTTCCAAAAGAATGTGAAGATCTCCTAATATGGTTAAAATAATTTGCACATATATAATCTACAGAGAATGGTTCTGATATGAAAAACAATACCATAACAAAAAAAAGGTACAATACATCTTTAATCATTAAAAACAGGTATTAGATATTAACTGTGATTCATATAAGTAGTTGTAATGTGGTGTCTAAAACTTTTTTAACACTCATACAAAACTTTGGATGGACAATGAAAAGTGAAAAGATGCAATTTACTAGAAAGTCTGTAAGATATCAGAGATATTAATAATTATTATGTAGTCCAACCACACTTTCATTTGAGAAGTCTGGAAGGTTTTAGGGCAAATTTAAAATTCTTTCAAATCCAAATCATCAAATTTAGGGGGAAAAAAAGGAAAAAAAAAAGGATATTTTAATTTAGGATTATAACTAATATTTTGAGAATATCAACACAAAATAATTTTTCCTTCTTATTAAACCAGCACTGACACATTTGTATTGATTCACAACTGATATTGTGAAATCATAATTCTTGAGTTTATGACAAAAATAATTCAAAATGCTTCATAATTCTAGAAGGTACACAGATAAAGTAGATATTAGTACTACATGAAAAAAGAAAGAGAGAAAAAATAAAATAACCTATTATGTCTGGTGCATAAATCAAAACCAGAAAAGAATGATCTGTCACAGCACAAATTATCCCCAGGGAAAAAATACAGCCCTGTAATTTTCTTTTCCCCAAAATTATAGTTGTGACAGGCTCCTGAAATTGCTGACTAAACAGTAACAATGTCACTATAGAAATACAGTTTCTTAATAAAAATTCTGAAAAATAAAGCCTGAAATACTCAGCGCCTAAAAACAACTTTTGCAAATTTGAAGGAGGTGCTACGTGAACTTGTAAAAAAAGTTAGTAGAATATGCTACAATGTATGTAGAATGAAATCAAATGTGGCAAAAGGATTTATCAGATCTGGTTGAGAATCAGTGAAAAAAAGAGCAAGAAAGAAGAAGGCTGTTTCAGCAAATTTATAAGTGCTCCCAGGAGACAGGAGACAAAGTCCTTCACTGATGTCATGTTGCTCCAACTGAGGAACTCAAGACATTGATTACCCCAGTAGCCCTTCCCCTTTTTTCCCGAGAATATTCATACCATTAAGCTGAAAACATGTAAGGGCAGTCACAGATTTAGTAGAACATCAGAGAAAATGCCATATTATTAGAAAGACTTTTTTCTGCAGGAGCATTTTAAAAACTATTTTCTGTAATAAGTAGGCAGGGAATAAAATCTTTTTCATTGGGCAGTTCAGATTTGGGATACAGTAACATTACACTCCTGGCTGTGCATACAAGGTATCAATTCCACTTGTACATAATGAACTTTTGTAACGTGCTTTGAAAAACCCAGCATTTACTTATCTGATTACATTGTCATATCAGTGGATCAACAAAGGCTTCTGAAATACAGGCTGAAAACAGTGATACATGCTGTTTCAATCTCAAGTTCAACAAGGAAGTCTTTGTTGAATAACATAGGGAAAGGATGCCCAAATCCTCCTGAAAACTAATATCTCAGTGCATGGAAAACAATATTGAAAGCCAAGAGGAGCAGGTGCTTTGTCCAGAACCTGATATGACTTAGCACTCCATCCCTAAGTCTCAAAGAGAATAAAGCCGTAACTTAGAGATAATATCACAGACACACCTAACTACAGCAAGCATTCCATAATTATTTTCCAGAACACTTAACAGAACTAATAAGCTTTTCCTCCATTGTAACATAGAAATGAAGTGAAGGAGAGAGAATGGGAGCCCAACCAGAAATATGGTTACAGATCTGAAAAATATGGCCAACCAGTGAAGTATTACTTGAGTACACTGTCACTTAATATAGGACTAGTGTACATATAGGACATGACTGCATAAGTTACAATTTCTATGCAAAAGTGAAGTTCATCAAATCAGAAAAAGTTAGGTTGAAAGAGAAGTAGTACAACCCCCATGCAAAGCAGGGCAAATTTGATTAGGTTACTAAGGCTTTTGTACAGTCCGGTTATGATTTTAAAGTATTCAGATGACATCATCTCAGGGCAAGCAGTTTCTATGTTTGACTAACTTCAGAGTGATTAACTTTTTCTTAATTTACTAAATTCTTAAATTAAGATTCTTAAATTGATATTTCTCTTGCTTCAACTTGCGTTCATTAGCTCTCATTTTATCACTATGTGCACCTGAGAAGACTTCAGCTCTGTCTTTTCAACACCCCTTCATTAGGTAATTGAAGGAAACCCAGTTGGGACAGCTGACCCCAAATGACCACAGTTGGATCATACCATATGGTATGGGGTCCATATCATATGATGTCATGCTCAGCATATAAATTAGGGGGAAGAAGAAGAAAGTTATTAATTTGTCTTCCCTAGTCACCATTACATGTGATGGAGCCCTGCTTCACTGGAGATAGCTGAACCCCTACCTGCCCATGGGAAGTTTTAAATTAATTCCTTATTTTGCTCTGCATGTGTGCATGGCTCTTGCTTTCCATGTTAAACTGCCTCTATCTCAACCCATGAGTTTTCTCACTTCTACTCTTCTTATCCTTTCCGCGATCCTGCTGGACATTGGAGCAGCCATTTTCCTGGAAGAACGCCATTTTTTCATTTTTTTCTTATAACTCACATACCTGTGTCTCTAGGATTGAGGTAGATATTCAATATCATTTTCTCATGTTCTCTCCATGTCCATTTTATCCACTGGTTATCCCTCCCTGTATTTCTACGTCTTTACTACCAATGAGCTGACATATGATATGCTCTGTAAAAACTTGCAGGCTGTGGATCATTTGCACTGGATTATCCTAGGATAACTGCTGAGTATCCAGGTCATAACAAATCACCTGCAGCATGGCTAATTCCTTCAGGCACTGGATACCTCTCTTCACAGTGGTCCACTTGCCTGAATGGATTATAATATCTACTTAGAAGGCATACCTTTTCCTCATGCCTGAAGGGAGTCACCTTCAGAGGCTGAGGACTTGTGTCCCATTTCAAATCAGTTTGTCAATGCCCCTTCCCTAGAAAGGGATCCTAGATGTTGGACTTCTCTACCCTCTGATTCCAGGCTACTGAACCTGTTAACCCAGCACTGGAGCAGCCCAGGTGACTATATGCTGATTGTGTGGTCACTGGCTTGTTTATGAGTTCTTCCTCTTCCTCCTCCTCCTGCGGTGGCCCTGCTTTGGAGTAGCCCTCTTCATCCACTTCCTCCTCCTTTCCCTTTTTACTAGGAGTTTCTTTCCTTACCAAACAAGCTGATGTTTGCATCCAGTATTTCTGTTTGTTGTGTAGGGGTGATTGATACCAGCACGGGTTGTTCCTCTGGTTCAGCCTCAAGGCCTATCATGACAGCTGGAGTAGCCAGAGTTCCTGTTGCTTTGTTGTCAGATCTAGAGACCACTTCCACTTAAGGATAGTGAATTACGTTGAATAAGGCTTGGTTGGCTGGCCAGGTCCCAGCACTTTGCAATGATTTCTGCCTCTCTAGAATTGCAAGTGTGACAAGATACTTTTCCCAAACATTTTACCAGTTTTTCAGGATTTTGCACTTGTTTGGGGCTGAACTACCTAAACACTGGAGGAACCTGCTGTCCTTGCTACTTGCCCATACTATTCCATACACCCTGCCACTTATAACTATCCAGCTTCAGGGCAAATCTCTGGGCAGTATTCCTAAATAGTTGTTTAACCTCAAACAAAACTTGAAACACATTCAGGAAACATAGCATTATAAGTAGGCTGGTTTGAACATCTCAAGGATATTCAAAATTCTCAAGAGCTGTTGAAACTAGCCTGGAGGAGAATGGAAAGGTGAAGGAGAAAGGAAAGGTGAAGGAGTGGGGGAAGTGTTCCCCCTTATCTGTCCCAGAGATTGGCTCTCTGAGGAGAAAAGATAAAGGCTGTGATTACTAACAGTTTTCAAGATGTGGTTCCCTAAAGTACACATATGACAACAATGCTGAGCAAAAATACCAGATTAGTCTCACAAACAATAATTATTTTATCATATCTTAAGCCAGTGTTACACAGCCCATCAAAATTATATCCTTAATCCAGTCCCCAGAGGTAACGGAAAAAGAACACATAGAGAAAGCAAGTTGTTAAATAACACAATTCACAGAACAAGCTGAGTCCAAATAAATCAACATTGTGACAAGTGACTATTAAACTAATAAAATGGATGCTTAAAACAAATTTGTTTTAACATACTCTGGTCAGACCTGCAGTCAACTTGCCAAAAAGAACTGTTATGTTTTAACCCCAGCCAGTAACTCAAGACCACACAAGTGCTCACTCACCAGTGATCAGTGGTATCAGTGGTATCAGTGGTATCAACAGGGGTACGGGGGAGAGAACAGGAAAAGTTAAACTGAGATGATTTGTGGATTGAAATAAGAATGGTTTAACAGTTGAAATAAAATGTAGTAATAATAATAATAATAATAATAATAATAATAATAGAAATAAGAATAAATACTAATGGAGAAAAAAAATTAAAAGAGACAAAACCCCAGAAAAACAAGTTATGTAAATGAAAAACAACTGCTCACCACCAACTGCCTGATCCCCAGCCAGTACCTTAGTGTCCCCCTAGGCCAGAATTTCACATTGGAAAGCTGGGGTCAGATGTTGTGGCTGTGTTCCCTCCCACCTTTTTCTGCTTCCCCAGACTCCTCACTGGCAAAGCAGCATGACAAGCTAAGTCCTTGATTTAGTGTAAGTACTGGCCAACGGCAACCAAAACAGTGTGGTATCCACATTATTCTCAGCCTAAGTCCAAAATACAGCACTACATCAGCTGTTAGGAAGAAAATTAACTCAGCGGAAGCCAGAACACTTTGTTCAAGGCTCCTGTTAGTCTGATTCTATAACCTCATAAGATCCTTTGAATAGCACTGACATATCCCTCCAAACTGCTGTCCACAAATTTGTTCTGTCCCATCATATGGATTGTTAACAAACAGAATAGTGGCTGCATTATTAATCACAATTAATACTAGCCAAGAGTGTCAGCTCAGCAATCAACCTGATTTTCCACCCACGTTATTTATAGAATATTAGAATAGAACCATAGAATTATACAATCATTTAGGCTGGAAAAGACCTCTAAGATCTTTGAGCCCATCTGTAAGCACAGCACTGCCAAATCCACCACTAAACCATGTCCCTAAGCGCCTCATTTACACATCTTTTAAATACTTACAGGGATGGTGATTCTACAGATTCCCCGACAGCCTGTTCAATGATTGTCAACCCCTGTCACGAAGACTTCCTTTCCTAAGATTCAATCTAAATCTAAACCTTCCCTGGTGTAACTTGAGCCCATTTCCTCTTGTTCTAGTGCTTGTTACTTGGGAGGTCAACCCTCTCATCACTATCATCGCCTCTCAGGTAGCTGTAGAGTGTGTAAGGTCTCCCTCCTTTTCTCCAGTCTAAACAACCCCAGCTCCCTCAGCAACTCCTCATAAGACTTGTACTCTGCACCCCTCACCAGCTCCATTGTCCTCTGCCCATGCTCCAGCACCTCAATATCTTTCTTGTAGCGAGAGGCCCAAAACTGAACACATGATTCAAGGAATGGCCATAGAGTAAATATGATACACCTAAATTAAGCAGTGCAGAGAAATATTTATCAGATATTCCCAGTAAAAATGGAATAATTCACTAAGCAAGATGGTCATCTGCTCAAGGGATTTTGAGCTGTCCAAATTTCATAATCCTTGAAATTTTTATGTGAATTAAAATAGTTTCTTCTGTTTATGTCTTTTTTTTTTTTTTTTCCTTTTAAAGCAGAGGCTGAAATGCATAATTCAGTTATTCTGAGAAAAGCAGAAGATATAAACTTTTCAGGTGAAGGGGGAAAATTAGGATTAGGTTGATTCCATTTTCCAGCTTCCCTCACTTACATATACATGCATAAACATGTATCTGCATCTTCCCATTACTTATATTTTCAGTCCCTTTAAAAATGTACTGATAGCTCCAGCATTTTTCTGGCATTGTGACTCCTTGAAGTACAGAAAGACATCTTAGTGGTACACATGGGCTTAATATTATGTTAGAAAGTAGTAATGTTAGAAATTAGTATTCTGCCTTGATTACAAAGTACAACAGTTCACTTCTTTGTTAAAACCTAGATCAAGAATGTGAAGAGACTATCTCCCTAATAAATATCCTTCACACTTGGATTGGCGGATGGGAGAAACCTTTTGGTTCCATGAGACAAGACTTCATTCAACAGCACAAAAGACAAAGATTTGCCTGTCTAAAAATCATTTCTTTTCCTGTTCTTCAGAACCTTTGCAGCCCTGAATTGCTTCCTATAGCACTTCCATCTGCATTTCTCATTCTTCAATTTAATTGAGAAGAAGAAATATATTTAAGTGAACTGGAACACTACATACCCCTGGGCTATATATCAACACGTAGAGACCTAGTTTTAACTTCTCAGGAGTAGCTCCTACTGTGGAGACAACTTCCTTGATATCTGTAGAAGCCAATGAATTTAGGAAAGTATAAGGAGACTTCATGGGTTTGCCAGAGCAATAAATATTTAATTATTTCCCTTCTATACCTTTGCATTTAGTAATTATTTTCCGAATAAATGGAGAACAAAATAAGACCAAGGAGGTCTATACCATCCATATTTTCTTTCTGGTTGTCTTTGTAGAATATTTTCATATTAATTTAACAGCAAATATTTCTGTTTCTCAAGCCATGCAGAGGCAGTAATGAAAGTTCCTATTGATTATATATTTTGCAAGTCTATATTTTCTTGTTTACTGTGATCTCAGACAGATCTGAGACAGGCAGACAGCTCAACTATGGTGTATCATACAAAGGTCAAGCCAAAATATTTTTTCATTTCCAATATGGATTCCAATATTGGACTCCTAAATTCTAGCACATCATTTCATCTTACAGGACCTTAAATGCATTATGATCTACCATGTAAAAAAAAAAAAAAAAAAAAATTCCAGATAAAACAGATACATACTGTAAAGTTATGCCACTGCATCATTGTTTTTGAAACCTCTAAACTGCTGTCTCCCTTTTTTCATGGAATCATAGAGTCATAAAATTATTTAGGTTGGAAGGGACCTTAAAGATCATCTAGTTCCAAGTGCTCCTGCCATGAGCAGTGAACCTTTTGCTAGACCAGGTTGCTCAGACCTACATCCATCCTGGTTTTGAACAAGTCCAGGGATGGGGAGTCCACAACCTCTCTGGGCAACTTGTTCCAGTGCCTCACCAGCCCCTGACAACAAAGAATTTCTTCCTAATATCTAATCTAGACCAATCCTCCTTCAGCATTCCCCCATGTCCTATCACTACATGCCCTCATGAAAAGTGTCTGTCCAGCCTTCTTGTAAGTCTCCTTCACACACTGGAAGGAATCATGCATTCAACATTAACATGTGCCAGGTAAATAAAATAATACAAGAAACTTTATCTTAAATTAGCAAGCTTATAACATCACACTTGTATGATTAGATTATTGACATTATCATATTCTCAGGCAAAACAAAAAACATTACCTGGCAGAAAATTATGAAAAATTAAGACAAATTAAAAATTGTACTCATACACTGAGCTTCATAAATATATAAGAAAAATAATTTTATTTACCTTTGTACTCCAGATGGAACCCAGTAAAACTAACAGATCCATCACTCCGAAAAGCCAGATGCATGGTATTTGAACTGCTCTCTATCCTCTCTGGAAGTTTGCTATCTTGAAAGCTCCCAATCAGTGGGCTATTACTGTCTGGCCCATCATAAATATAAAGAAAATCATAATTTGGTTCTATACTGAAGCTAGGGAACAAAAAACAAAAGAGAAATGTCAGATAGAATATGCTTTGCCTGACATTTTCACTCTTATTAGCTTCAATTTGAAGTTTAGTATCACTGTTTAAATAAAAGGAAAAAACCCCTCCACTGTCAGAAAAAAATGGTTTTTTAGCAAACACAGATATAATATATATTTTGGTTCACTCCTTAGAAAACAACAATTTCCTGCTAGCCAGAAAAAAAAATAAATCTTTTTAAATAGAAAAAAGAATTAATAACATCTTTCTAAAGGTCTAGAAAAATAAAACAACCTAGAGCTATTGGAACCCTAGGCAGAAATGCTTTATGACAGAATACACTCAGCTTCCAGCCAGACTAAACACTTTCACACAGCCACGGGATGATCTTCCCATGTCTCTGAGAGTAAGAAGCCTACGATCACTTTAAATAAAAAGATGAAGCTTTGTAACCTAATATTTTCTTTTGAACTAAGTTATGGTTTGTTAACTAGCTTAGTTAAGTTCAAACTTCATTTTAGTTAAGGGCAGAGAGTTAACCAACTTCACTTGCAAGATTGTCCTTGTACCAAAAAAAAAAGTTTTAAAAAAGGATAGTCATTGAAAAGGAAAATTCAAACTATGTTGTCTCTACTTTTCAGTAGCCCTGATTGAAATAAATGTAGGCAGTGAAGTCCTGATAGAGCTCTGTTTTAAACTTTTGGATTATTTAAAAAATATTTCTGTACAAAAGAAATGCAAAAGTAAAATGTCTACAGCTTTGATTATTAAAGTGCCATAGTTTGTCTTGAGTTTAAAAGGATCAGCTGGAGTAAGTTCCACTCAAAAGACTACTTAACAGTACTTGGTGGAGTATTCAGAGTTTCTCACTCTGGAATAGTTTGTGTGCTACAAGTGAGGCGATTCTCAGTAAAGATGAAATTTACTTTGACCAAGACTAAGCCTCTGAGTTTCTGTCAAAGAATCACAGCAACTAACCAGATTTTAAGATGTTTTTAACTTGGCAATATTTGGGATCTATAAACTGTTC
The DNA here is from genome assembly GCA_013400915.1 of Pardalotus punctatus. Taxonomy (NCBI): domain Eukaryota; kingdom Metazoa; phylum Chordata; class Aves; order Passeriformes; family Pardalotidae; genus Pardalotus; species Pardalotus punctatus. Next base: position 2,099,672 of record VZTX01015786.1, on the reverse strand, counting down.
ATAGTATCTGGAGTTGCACTGCAAAGTATCTTTTTTTATTCTAAAATGGAGATCTCATATCTGAATGTACAAAATAAAGACCAGAATATTCTTAAAAACCTTGAGCTCATGCTATTTAACCAAATCAAAACAGAAGTGCAACTGCACAATAGACCGTTTCCTTAGCAACTTACAACATTCTGAAATCACCAACAAAATAGTTAAATTGTTAATTATGTAAATATAATTGATTAATTTTCCCAGAATGAATTCACCAAAACATATATTATGTCACTGAGCACCAAAACCAGACAACTATATGACCTGTCTCTCTAAAAAAGTCATCACAATTAGTCCTAATCAGAAAAATAAAGATACTATTACAGAACATCCAGCATAACAAGAACCTAAATTTGATAGGACATCACAAGTACCATTTTTACCTTTTCTGTGACATATTTCCCAGTTGGGATGCATATTCTTCACATACAATAGATATATTAATTTACATCATGTTACATACAATGCAGACAGCAAAGGTTCTTTTGTGGATTCTATTAAGTTCAGTTTAATCTTGCATTGTGATAAAATAAAATTCTAGAACAATTCCATTTAATAACCAGAATATCTGGAAGTATCTTGTTGAAGTATCTTAAAATTACTTCGACTAATAAAACTAAATTTAAAGACTACTTTTGAAATTTTGCCTAAATAGCAGGTGTCACATACAAAATATGATTAATCAATAGGTTTCATCATTAAAGACCATCCTTGGGTTGCAGACAGTTCAGTGAGTTACTCCATGCTGCTTTCTCAGGAACTGAATCTTAGTTAAATTGAGCACCATCCACCTCAACATTAGCCAGTGTAAAGAAAGTGCTTTTAAGGAAACAGGAGCAATGAGTTTCAAGCTCCACCTGCTTGTCTATTGACTACTCTGACATATTTATTGTGACTTTTAACAAAAATAACAATTACTAATCACTTTCATAGTCATATCAAGTACACATATATTACCCTACAGAGCTCTGAACAACTGCCAAAAATAAAGTTATAAACATGACTTAAAAAATTATTAGTAAGTAGTAGCTTACCTGATAAATGCTAATGATATAACATAATCGCTATTAACAGTGATAGTCCAGTCACAGTCTCTGCTGTGGGGATAAGGATGAGGGAAGTTTGGTGAAAGTATAAAACCTGATGAGCCAGTCAGGTTTCCTCCACAGGGAGCTGTGAATAAAAATAGATTGAATTTGAGGAAAAAAAGGTAACAGACAAATAAGCAAGTTACAGCAATCTGTTCCCTGACATTTAATGTCCTCCAAAAGTTAAACAAGAAACAAGTGAGGTATTTACAAAGCTTTAATAGAAACAAACAAACAAACAAAACAAAAGTATTCACATTTTGCCTTAGACAAACACCAATATAACTACATGAAACACTTGGTTTTGGAATCTGTGTCTTTTTGCTTGCATAATATAATGTCAAGACTTGTCTGAATATACTGTGAACTTGAAAAATGCTCTGGCTACAGACATAAAAAACTTGACTGGATAAGCTTTCCACTTTCTACTTCTTGTTAAAGGCATTCTGAAAAAAAGCTCCTTAGGCTACAAAATATGATCCACTTACATTGATAATGCAATTATCTGCCTTTTCACCAGACAACACTGACTAGTAATTCAGATCAAGATGGATATAATATAAATTAAATTTTCAAAAATCCAATTAATTGCAGTTTTCAAACTCAGAGATAAATAAAATAGCTTTCAACCACAATCAGAATAAAACAACCATATTTCTCTATGTGATTTTGAGGTTCCTAAATGTTGTTGGGATTTAGTCCAGAAAAAGAAATGGTAAAGAGAGGGAAAGTATAATGCCATTTTGCTCTTCAACATTCCTTATTTGAGACTGCATGCAGCAACAAGAGAATAATCAGGTTTTCTAAAGACCTTTTTTGAAAGAACTTCTTATAATGCTATTCAAGAGATTCTAGATAAGATTCAGAAAGACTTATCTTTTTTTAAATTTTAATTCTACTAAGAGATCATCTGCAGGGCCTGGGAAACTAATTTATCACTCAGGTCTTCTGTAACAGATTCTGTGAGCTTTAAGGTTATTTAAATCTCCCATAGAATCATATAGATCATTGAATCCAACCATAAACCTAACACTGCCAAGACCACCACCAAACCATGTCCCTAAGCACCACATCTACATGTGTTTTAAATATCTCCAGGGATGGGGACTCAACCACTTCCCTGGTCAGCTTGTTCCAATGCTTGGTAACCCTACTGGTGAAGAAATCTGTCCATATAGCCAATCTAAACCTCCCATGGTGCAACTTGAGGCCATTTCCTCTCATCCTGTCATTTGTTATTTGGGTGAAGAAATGAACACCCACCTCACTACCACCTCCTTTCAGGTGGGTGTAGAGAGCAAGAATGTCTTCCCCAAGCCTCCTTTCCTCTAGGCTACACAACATCAGCTTCCTCAGCGAACCTTCATAATGCTTTTTATCTGGACCCTTCAACAGCTTTGTTGCCCTTCTCTGGACTCCCTCTAGCACCTCCCTGTCTTTCATAGAGCGAGGGGCCCAGGACAGAACACAGGATTCAAGATGTGGCCTCACCAGTACCAAGTACAGAGGGATGATCACTGCCCTGACCCAGGGGGATGATCACTGCCCTGGTCCTGCTGGCCGTACTTTCTGATACAGTCCAGGATGACACTGGACCTTCTCTCTCGAGGTTACAGTTGAAGTTGTTGAAGTAAAACCTCACAAAAAGAGGAACTGTGAGGCTGTATGGAATGTACAGACTGCTCATCAGCTGGAATTAATGTTCTTCAGTATAACACTGTACATTCCTCTTTTTCAGGTACTTTAATGCTTCAGGTTGCAGTATATGCATAACTCAGGAATGAAAACAGAAAGAATACCAAAAAGGATATTCAGGTTATTCGCTGTAATCAAGCTTCACTGAAACGCCCACTAAACTGTACAAGTCTGATGATATTTCTGAAGTACCCTGAATTGGCATTTGATGATACAAGGAAGTTAAATGCTATGTCCTTGTTCCAGACTAAATCCTGCCAATGTCTGTATTCATGATACTTTCCTGAGGTCTTGATTTAGTTTAGTTCTCTGTTAGTTCACTGATAGAATATTTTCATATTAGTAACTTCTTTCTTATGTACTTTTCTTTCTTTACACACCTTAGCAGTTACCTTTTCTGTTTACAGTGAGACTGGTTCTTCCATTTAATCCTTTCCAATGTCTAGTTGATAATCAAAAAGGGAATAAATGGAAAGTACACTTGGCTAGACATCCACAATACATTACATTACATTTCAAGGTATGCCATTAAGAGCAGTAAAAACATAATAAAAACATAATATTCAACTTTGTAAAATATCTTCCAGATAAAATTTTCTTCAGATAGAATAGTTTAAGATTATTTTAATTTTCAGTTCATAAGATAATAAGTCGAGAATGTTAACATCATCTAATGAAAAATGTTATTAGATGGTGTTTTCCTTTTCCAATTTACTATCTTCTCCAAAGTTATTAATAGATTTTATTTCTCTTTGTGTTTTAGTTCAATTCTTATGTGTTTCAGAATCCACAATTTTCTGAATTTTATGTTTAGAAAGTTATTATTGTCATAACCTTATTTTTGACAGAGGACAGACCAGCTCTGTAAATAAAGTTTAAAGAACACCTTTTACAGTATTAGAGATAAGACATAAGACTGAACAAATATAGGAACCCATCTAGAAAGAAAGGCAAATGTCAAAGCACTATAAAAATATATATTTTTTATGTGTTACGCAGTGAAAACTAGATGTAGGTTATGTCAACCTGTCTTTATAAACCTCTGAGCAGACACTGTGGTAAGCAAGCACTGGGCCTCACTGCGCTGATTTTAGCATTCACTTTTTCTATGCAAGGAAGTATAGGTTGGGATATTTTTAATTTAAAATCCCTTTAATTTCTCTAGGAGGCAACAAAATCTTATTCCACAGCTTTCAGGCTTTTATTTATTTATTTATCCATTTAATTACTTCTTAACCAAAAAACCAGAATGTATGTTTGTTGGTTTTTTTGTGTGTTTGGGGTGTTTTTTTGTTTGGTTTGGGGGGTTTTTTGGGTTTTGTTTTTTTATTTTGGGTTTTGGTTGTTTGTTTGTTTTTGTTTTTGTTTTGTTTTGTTTTTAGTAAGACAAATAAAGAATGATAGAATAGTTTAAGTTTGAATGGAATTTTAAATATCATCTTGTTCAACCCCTCTGTGATGACCAGTGACATCTTCAACTAGATCAGGTATCTCAGAGCCCTGTCCAATCTGACCTAGAATGCTTCCAGAGATGGGATATACATAACCCTCTGGGTAATCTACTTCAGTGCTTCACCACCCTAACTGTAAAAAATTTCTTCCATACATCTAGTCTGAGGAAAAAAATTATATAATCATAAAGAAATACAAAAAAACTGCTGAAATTTTCCTTTATATTAGCTTCATACAGATCATTTTAAGGAAAGCACCACTTGAATTAACTGTTTACAATAAAATCTTTTTTATAGATAGAAATATGAAAACCAAGATCTTGCTTGAAACAAAACAGTAGGAACAAGTAAAACCAAGCCACAAGTAATGAATAAACAAATAAATAAATAAATAAATAAATAACAAGTGACCTATGAATTTCTGAAGAAAGTCTGAAACTTCTGGGAGACAGTCTATACTTCCCTTAAATATATGGTCAACCTGAATCCTAAAATGATTTTTTGCATACCAGAAATTTTAATGTCATCACTGAGAAAACTAAGCAGACACAATCACTTAAGATTCTCCTATCTAAGCAAGACTGGATCCAGAAAATCTTTGGAATGGAAAACATGCAGTTAATGTGCACCACAGGCATAAGCCAAAGGACTCTTTTGGCAGTCTGTCTTTGCCAGAGGACTGTCTTTTGCTCTCAAATTTATAGTTTGCCACAATATCGTTAGAACAGAAGAATTCCTAATAACTAGCTTTCATTCAAATACACAAATAATTTTTTAATTATTTGTTATTTTCCCATTGTTACTACCTTTGAAATGAAGATATTCTTAACATTGTGCTAGAAGCAAGACTAAGGGAATCAAAACAACCAAGGCACTCCCATAGGTAAGAGCAATTAACAAGTACATTTACCTAGTTATGAGCATTAGTAATTAGGAGGTTTGAAAAGACACTTTGATGTGTAAAAAATTAATAAAGTAGACATGGAATATGGTACAACTATACACCTTAGGAATTGTCCCTGCCTCTTTTTCTTTTATCAAAATTATGTTTGTTTTTTTTCTAAAACTTTGATAAACCATGATGACATTGAAGTTATATGTAGGATAAGTATTGCACAGTTTGGATTTACAGGCACAGAAGCAACATTAACAAATATATTACAAGTTAGGAGAAAAAAATCAATGAACTTCAGGGTGTACTAAGCTGCAAAACACAATTGTGAAATCTCTTAGCTCCAAGGCAAGGTTTGCACACTCTCCTTTAGTCTATTAGTAGTTCATATTCCCCAAGAATATATTGTTATAGGAAATCAATACAAGATAACTTCATGCTTGATATTTGGACAAATGAATCATCACAATAAGCATTCTTGATACTCTGAGTACAGTAGGTTTTGTGAATGAAGTGTGGAACTTACCAATATTAGGTATATGGATGCATGCAGATAAAAAGCAAGTGTATGTATATTTAATATGTATGTATATTTAATATGTACTATGGACAGAATGTCAGTTGAGCTCCCACATTTAATCTATTTCATAATATCATCAACTCAGTATTGTTAGTGATTAAAACTGCTAGTACTGCTTTTTAATAGGGTAATTATTTTCCAGTTGAAAAATACATTTAAAAAACAGCAATCTCAAATAAGGCTAGAATGACAGAATAATATTTTAAATATAGGGCCCAGAGCCCTATAATTCCTTTTACTTTTTCACTTAGACATCTACAGATGGTCAGGTATCATTATGATAAAATGCATATTTTCACATAAGAATTATAAGAGATATGCAATAAAATATTTCTTTACTGTAGTCTTCCAGAAAATAATCTATACAGTTCTTATCTTCAAGCCCATACACACACACTACAGAGGAAGGCATAGTAAGGAGAGTAAGAAAGAGAAAATAACACTTTAACACATTAAGAATAGCCAAGACACCAAGTCAGTACTGTAGTATGTTTGCAAACACCTGTCTGCAGATATGCATGAACAGGGTAGATGGTGCGTATGCAGGCATATGCAAATAGAATGCAGATTTTATTTGTAACAGCTAAGGTCAAGTTAAGTTTGCTGAAGAGAGTGTTAGAAAGCTCTACCGTATCCCTTGCAGTTGTGATCTCAGGCAAGCTCTTCCCTACACTGTCCAAGAACAGACTACCAAGGATAGTAGTCATTGACATTGACTTTCTTCCTTTCTCTTTGCCATATCATCAAATATAAATTATATGGCCCTGAGAGGGGAAAGATGAGAACTAATATACTAACAGCTACAGAGGAAAGGTTTTGGTTGTGACTATCAGAGGTTTATGCAAAATAATTTCTAAGATGTGCAGTACATGTATGTTCTTTAAACAAGTTCCCAGAACAGTGTGATTCATTACATAAGGATTTCTATTTTTAGGAATGCATTATTTATTTATTTTTTTCTGCATACCTATACAGACTGGTGGATTTGGCTGCCAGAAGTACCGATTTTCTACCTGAATGCAGGTTATTCTCTCATCTCCTTGAAGTTCATAGCCAGGGTCACACTGAAAAATGACAGTGTCTCCAGGTTCTCTTCCATCACCATTTCTAGTTCCATTCATGGGGACACCAGGATCACGACAGGCAGTGGCTACAGAACCTAGCAGTGAAGTGAAAAAAAAAAAAATAAAAATTGAAAGAAGAAAGCTTGTCAATCCATTTTGTTACATTTTTCTAATCAGGAAGCTCCAAAAATTCAAAATTTTTTAATCACTTCAAAAATGTTGAGAAATCATCCAACAATCTCCTGCTTTTATATTAAATTTTTCTACCTCCTTTAGTTATTAAAAGTGCCTAATTTTTTAAAATTTTTTTTAATTATTTTTTAATTCTGTGGAGCACTACAATATATAAAAGTAGATTTCCTATTACCCTGGACATTTAGGACTTTTAACTTAGAGCAGTTTTTAACATGAATAAAGGAAAAAAACAGACTAAGGACTTCAGGTTTTTCAATAAAGTATGCTTGCACACATCTTCAATTCTTCACAATTCTATAGTTCATAAGTATATGTATGGTGTAGCATTTTACAGTGACCTTGGAAGTGAATTTCATTGATCACTCATATCTGTACCCTTGCACATGACCTATCTACAACACTAGACTTTCATAGTAATAATAAAGAAATCACTACAAAATATACACACGGATTTAGTCTGAGAGAATGTACAGCTATATATAATGCGTAAGTATGGATTATTACTAAGACAAGATACAATCACAATGACTACAGGCATAAAAAATTTAGCTATTTTCCATGTATTGAACATATTCTGAGCAACATATTAAATATATTATGCAAATAATATGTAAGCTTAAGCAAAAAGTAAGTACATCAGTGTTTATTTACATAAATATTATTTCCTACTAACATTATAGAACTGAAATATGTTATATGTATTACAAATGAATACCAAATGTCAGAGTTGTCTGTGGAACTAGTCCCACTGAGCTCAGCAATCCGTGTAATATAAACACAAAGTGGCAGTACTGAGATTTAATTCAGATACCCTCATTCTGGAGAGGTAATACCAGCAGACAGCAATCTATTCATCTGAAATGTGTGTGAGTTTTGTATTTACAATGTTTTTGAAGAGCAAGTCTTGGTCTAGACAGGTTGTTTCTCTAAAAAAAACCCCTCCAAGTGCCTTTTTTTTCCCAAGACATATTAATAAAAAAAATACAAGAATTGGCTCTATAAAGTTATTGGGATTTTATGGGGCTGTTTTTGCACATAAAAAGTACTGAGTACAGAGGAAAAAATCCTCACAAAAAATCCTCACAAAATATCAAGTATGAACAGTAGTAAGGGAAAATTTTCCTCCTTTGTCCTCAAAGATTAAATAAATATTTCTTTTCAGATTTTTTTGTATCTATATATTGTCTTGCAATTTAAAAAAAATTCTGCTTTAGACACTACCATGATTCATGTTTGTAACTTTAAATATGCTGCTAGGTTTAAATTTAGGAAAAAATATTACTAAAATATGAAATTAATAAATTCACTGCACTGTTCTAGCAGTTCTTGCAAATGTTGCATGCAACAGAATAAGATACTGGAGCTAGATTACACTGGAATAAAATTACATGAAATGCAAAAAGGTTCATAAGGTTAATGCAGGTCAGAAGTAAAAGAAAAAATCCTTAAGGTAAACTTACACTGAAGCAAGTCATAAACACAGTCATATATTAATGTGCATCCCTCCCTGCTGAGAACACAGAATGCACTGTACCTTTTGATTGGTGTTGGCCAGTCAGAGCTGTCCATATTGGAAAAAAACTGTGTTCTGCACGCTTAAATATTACCCACATTGAGTTTTGCCATAAACAAGAAAAACACTTCTCTGCTTTATTCAAAACATGCAATTCCAGAAGAATTGAGGCTGATTCTTATGCAGAATTTATAATCAATCTTGAAGGGTCAAAGAGAGAAAGACAGTATAAAAATTGTTCATATTGCTCTTACCAGACTGCATCATTCTACAAAAAAATTGTCTATGGCTGAAAAAGACATTAAGGGGCCACACAGGAAGTTCTGACACAATCTGTTTGGGTTTTTTAATCACTTAGTAATATTTATGGAAATTAACTTTATGAGATCTGTGTGCCAATCTTTTAACCTTACCCTTATTTGCCCTGTATAGTTATCATCTTGTGTGCTTCCAAGCTTACTCAACCTACCTCCTGGTCTTTTGGTTCTGTAGCCAAATTGGAAAACCATGGATTGGATAAGAGGAGAATGTAATGGATGGAAAACAGGTTGGTGTGCCAGGTTCAAAGAGTGTCCATGATCCAAAACCTAGGCAGGAGCTGATTAGCAGCAGTGTCCCTCAGGGTTGGATGTTGACTTCAGTATTCATTAAAGATGGGGACGTTACAGAGCTAGCTTTTGGCAAGTTTACAGACACTGGATGATCAGTTTATATGCTCTAGTGAAGGGATGCTATTTAGGGAGGTCTCAGTAGTCTAGAGAAAAAGCCTGAGAGAAGCTTCATGAGACTTAAAAAAAGAAATGCAGAATCCTGCATGTGGGACAAATGAATCCCAAGAAACAACTTACCAGGAAGCAGCTTTACAAAAAAGGGATAGAGAAGACAAAAACTCTTCTAGGAAGCATATGCGCAGCAAAAGCACAAACACAGCACTCAGAAGTTACAACAAGCAAAACAGCTGTGTAAAAGAAAACACTGGTTCACTACAAGTGTAGTCAAATTTATTTTTTTAGTTTTTTTTTTACAGAGAGGTTGCTATCTGTTTAACTGTTTTGTGACCAGGCAATTGGACCAGAGGTCTCCAGGAGTCCTTTCCAACTGAAAAAAAAATCATTAATATTTTTAAACTTTGCAAATTCACACTAAATACACACACACCTAATTTAAAAATACAACCACTGCTTTAAGACTGATTTTTGCATTATAACACTGGAATACAAAAGAGAGATTCTCTGCTCTCACAATGGCATCGTCTGGGTTTTAGGCTTTTAAGTAGATGGTTTCTAGAAGTCTAATTCTCTTTTTTTTCAGAGTTTGTTCAGCATTTTACAAGGCTCTATTAAAAGTATGAATTCTAAATGAAGGATTTGTGAACTGGTCTAACAGACCAGGTGAGCTTCTCAACACTCTGATAAAAAATACATTAATTTATGCTGAATGAACAGGATGTAAGGAAGGGAAAGAATGCAGCATACCGTTAAAAGCACTGAATATAATTTACTTTATCATAAATAAATAATCATTTTGGTTATATTTGCTTAAAATCTGTGGGAAATTTTGCTTCTTTATTCTCTGTAAAGTGCTACTTAAGGAAGGGAGAAAAAAAACCCGCATAATATTGCTACTACATCATATGTGATTTATTTATTCATGCAGTTGCATGACATTATCCTCAATATCACCATCAGGTAATAAAACAGTGATGAGTTTTTAGTGATAGCACACTGTAGAGCTACAAAGATACTAACTTAAAGCACTTAGTATAATTTGTCCCAGCCTTTGGAGATGTTGTAGGGTAAAAATAGGTAATAGCCTTGGATAGGTATGCATACTGGACAAGTCAAACATACAAGGTTTTGAAATATCTTTTGTTCTAAATATTTGTTTTATATCTATTTTAAAAAAATCTGTGTTTTTTTGTTGCTGTTGTTGACAGCAAGAACTCCAATGTTTTGTCTCTTTCACCTCCATTTCAACATATACACATACCTCTACAGAGCACTTCAACAACTGGAACTGACAGATTTAGATACCAAATTTCAGCTGTTGTTTGATTGTAATTTTAATCCATGGTAGAGGCTTATATCTATAAATGGTGGTAGAATTTATATATATATATATATATATATACATACATGCAAGTTTGTTTCCTTATTTGTTTTTCTTATGTGCTATCATAGTTTGTGGTGGAAATAAGTGAGCATTACAGAATTTCTAAAAATGACCACTTCCCTAATATTAATTTTTTTCCTATCTAATTCATTTTAAAGGGAATAAACCAGGAGAAGATATCCAGAGTTCCACAACTATACTGAGATTAAAGCATAAATAAATTACTCCTTCAAGATATTTCTGAAAACCACATGACTTTCTTTTTAAGCACATGTCTAAATTCAACTTGCTTACTTAAGAGTAGGATTAATTTAACTTAATCTTAGCCATGTAAAAGTTAGGTATCTTATTAATAAGTTTGTTTCTCAGATTCCCTCTACAATCAACATTACCAGGCAGGAATTTTACTTAAGCTAGGCATTTAATATTCTTATGCAATGTAAGAAAACATACGATTTCTTTTCCCCTTGAGATGGAAATGCTGTATTAATAATTTATATTAAATGTGTAATCTCTATTTTAAGAATAAATCTTTTTGTTGTTAAATTCTATTTTGACTTGCTTGTTGTCATATATTTACCTCAAAAAGGAAGTGGATTTTTTTTTAATAAGGAAAATTGTCAGAATAAGAATCCTCTCACACAAAAATATTATTTCTTCAGTGAAAATTTTAAAAGTGGTTATATAAGAAAGAGACTGGAGACAGAATCTCTCAGTATTGTGCGTAGTTATGGAATTAATGCATATCTGGAGAGTTAACATATATTACCCATGCATTCAAACTGAATTTCTTAATTGCAGCTTTCTGTCATGTCTACTTCTAGTCATAAGTGTTTTCTTCATGTGCATGACTCTAGACCATCACTACTGTTAAAATCTGTGTATGTTTGCAGTTTTTTATTTCAGAGAGAATATCTGTGTGTTCTGTTCTGCATTCTCCACTCTGTTTGCCTCTTTAATCTGTTTTTTTTTTAAGTATTTCTTTCATTACCTGCCTTCAGCCTATTTTTTTCTCCTTTTGAAGTGTCAATAGTGTTTATGCACTGCATATTCCAGTACAAGAAGTGGTTTTTTTTTTTCCTCATATAGATTCAGACCTCAATCACTGCCTTCATCATTCTCCATGAAAATTTGTGGAGTAAGCAAAAATTTTGGTAATTATAAAGTTCCTGATGTCTTTGCCATCTTACCTGCAATGAAAGCTTTCTGCAAAATAAATGGAGTGGGCTATCACAGTTCCCCATAAGTTCATGTATAAATGCTAATGTTCTTTGTGATGTATTAGAATCAAAAAGTAAGAAAAGAATACATCATGTTTTATTCTATTACAGTAAAGGGGAACTCAGAGTTTAGGAAATATTACCTTGAATAACTAGTAAACTGTGATTTGTAAATGTAATCCATTAAATCCCTATTAAACTACATTTTTTATGGGAAATAGAAAAATCTGAAATGTGTCTCTTACCTAATATATGCAGCACAACAGGTGCAAGAATGACTCTGTGTGTAGCATAAACCTGTGTGTCATCATCTGAGAGTTTTTTTCCCTGATGAAGGTAGCGAAATGCAGAAACCTATTTTATTTTTTTCTCTCTGCACTGCTAGATTAGAGTAATCACACTGCAATCGGCCAAACCATTTGGGCTAGAGAAAGAATTAAGAGACAATTCTCGATCAAAAATTCCAGGATGCAGAGGAATGTTCCTCATGTTCAAACTATTCAGTAAGTGAAAGATTGGTGCAGGTATTAGACCACAGAGCTTGTATGTCTCTCTAGATTTTCAGAGTGACAGAAAGTGTTTCAACATAGTTATTACACACTTCTGAGCTGAGTGCATTTGTAAAATAAAACTCCAGATTGTGTTTTGGTTTGCAATGGGGCACAGTTTTGGAGCAGATGAATTGTTTTCATGTGGATGACGCTAAATTGGAAGATATATTACTGAACTATGGTAGAAAAACTCTGAACTAAGAATATCTCTGAACAGTGTTGCCAGCAGTAATTCAGCACCAGCTGTTTCAATCTATGTATCAGCTCCTCTTAGTTCTATGTGACGTGCTAACACAGAAAAAAACAAAGGACCCACAAGCGAGACTTAGTATCTCAGCCATATTCTCTGATTTTAATTCTCTCTCTATGAATATGAGACCACCAATCCTCCAAAAAACAAGTGCCATTGCACAGGCAGAAGTATTTACTCTGGAGAGTTGCTTATCTTATCCCATTCCTGCTAGGTGACTCGAAGGAAGTAGGGAAGAATTTTTTTAGAATCTTGGCAGCTGAGCCATGCAAAAAAATTAAGCTCCCTTCCCTCCACAACAGTTTGGATGTGTCCTAAGAGCATTCATATGAACAGATTCATATGTTCTGAGCAGTGGAGACAAGGGGGTACCCTAAATCATCTTTTTATGAGCTGTCGAGTACTGTGCAAATGCTCCTACAGAGCCGGAGAAGCCATTAAACAAGCATTTAATCATAGCCAAAAAAGACATAAACACAGATCTATCTACAAGTGTCCTTCAAGTGGGGTATAAAAACAATTTGATACATCTTTTTAATAATAAGGTACAAAAGTATATTTAATCCATAAATCAGATAATTAAGTATTCTAAATTGATCATTCCTGCCTCAAAAATAGTAAGTTACTGCCGGGGTCAAAAAGTTTCTGATAGTTCATAAGGCCAGGCAATTTAATAGGTGACTGAAACATCCTAAAAGGACAGCTCGATTTTCATGCAGGAAAGATACCTTGAAACATGGTATTAAAAGTGTGACAGGATTGTAAGGTTTCCACTGATGCTGGAAACAATATAATAAATGCCTTGGGATTTCTTGGTGTTAACAGCAATTTCTAAATTTAATGTTCTAATGTGTGCCAAGTCCAATATTATTAAAGAGACTGAATTCCAACCCTAAAGAATTAAGGAAAAAAAAGAAACATTTTTTCTTTTTTTCCCCTTTTTTTCTCATTTTCTTTTTTTTTTCCCCCCAGAGCACACAATCAGGTCAGAAGCTTCAAGCCTTCCAAATTTCAAGCTCTTCATAGCACACAGCATGCCAAAAGTATTATTATTAACTTATTTAAACCATGATATTCTTCCAAACTCCTATCACTTTAGATAAACACTTTCTAGTATTGCTGGTCTTTCAAACTTGCAGCAGCCTGAACAAATCCTGACAGGCTGCACCTTCAAAATTCAAGCTGTCTCAGAACCCACATAATACCTTTACCCATATGGACACAGCAGTCTCTCTGCATCTCTAATGCTGTTTGAGAACCAGGTCAGCCTGGTATTTGCTATCTCAAATCCAACTTTCTATACAACTTTTCCTGAAAAAGAAAGAATAAATTATCTACAGTATTTTCATTGTCTTCTACCAACAGAAGCACTGCTGATAACATTTTTTTAATCTATTTTTAACTTTTCTTTCTGCTGTAGATCTAACAGAGATTTAGAAGCATAGTCGTTATAATTCTTATGTAAATTCTAACCACAGAATCCATTTGTTGATTTTGCATGACTTCATGGATTCTATCTAATTTTGTTAGTTATTGTTTGAAGATTAAAATGGGGAAATATTAAAAAAAAACCACAGAATCAGAATTTCATTTGGGACAACGCATCCCTTCAACAAAAGAAGTTTAACATCTTTCACAACCAGGGTTTTCTAGCTTGTGTAGGCAGGTCTCTGTGTTAAGGAAATGTCCCTGTTTCCAGGACCAACTCTGGCAGTCACACTTGCACAACCGGAGCTGGGGCTAAGGCTCCTTCCCAGCTACACACCCCACACTCACACAGTCAGAACAAGTTTCCTCACCAGCTCCACCCCACCTCAGACATCATCAGAACTTGGTTAAAAATTCTTGTTTACACTGTAACTTGGTATAGTCTGTTTTTTGGGGGGGTGTGGGGGGGAAGGGGTTGCAAAGGGAACAGTGGACATCAAGAATTTTTTTAAGGGGTTTTATTTGATTTTACCCAGAAAGGATAGGTTATGGATCTTACTGCTAGATACACTGTCGTTCTTAGGGAGACAACTGACGCTGGTTTAATGAGAAAACACAATTTAATTTCTTCTTATTGTTTTTGTTGTTGTCAATTTATACTAATTGTTGAAACCATACAAAGTACTACACTTCTCCTACCATGTCCTATTGGCCAACTGTATGAGCTATTTTATTCCCAGTTCATAACTAATAATCTCTTTCCATAAATACGAATTCTTCAATTTGGAACAGGTATTGTTTCTTAATCATTTGCTCATACCTTTGGCACTGAGCATGAAACCCAGCCCCAAACAAATATATTGACATATGGCTTCAGATAATTTCTGAAAATCAGCAGAAAATGGATACTGTGACAATATGTAACCTTGCTGGCAATGCATTCCAGCAGGGAAGAAGTGTTTTGGAAATCTTAATTTCATTTAGATCGCTTGTTGAGGGCTTGGGGTATTTTGGAACCTTTTGGTTCTTTAAAGCTTTTTATACAAGATCCATCTTTATGTCAGATGGCATATTTCTTCATGTGTGCCTATGAATCCAGTGAGATAGAAATAGATTCTCAAAAAGGAGAAATTATGAATACCACCTCTACTAAAAAATTGTTAAGATGATTTGAGGTAGAATAAATATGTTTCATTTGTTTGCAGAATAGTGTGCAACATGCTTTGTTGCAACTGTTAAGAACATGGTTGTACAACAGAGAGCAACACTTCTGGTTTGTCTTGTCCTTTAACTGAAATCTTCTAGAGATGGGAAGATCATTCCTATCTTAAAAGTTAAATTTTTGGTCTTTTATTTTCATAAATTGTATATATGCATTATAGCTTTATAGTTTCAAAACACTAAGGATATTTTGATAGTTCTTATAGATAGGGCCAAATCTTTAATCTGCCTGAATTTTTAATTTGTGCTATTTTTTCCATTAATTCTTTTTATTTGTTTGCTTATTGGTTTGTTTGGGTTTGGGGGGTGGGGTTATACCATAATTGGTAAGTTTGGCATTGATACCGAATTGGTCTTATTATTTGATAACATTTCATCCATACACGTCAATGTCATTACTCTGACCCCTGCTAAGGCAATGAATTTTTTCTATTGAGGAAAGCATTATACTATAGCCACTCAAAAAAAATTACAGAACACGGTCAAAAAATAGCTTCTGTTTTCTTTAGCATTATACAGATTACACCTCACCAAAACAAAAATGGAATATAATTAAGAATAAAAAAATTATATTTATATTTTTGAAAGATTTTAAAATTCATCTATGTAAATGAATTATGTCTCAGACTAAATGTCTGAATGTGTCCAGTCAGTAAGTAAAGACACCAGTCCACAAATAATTTTTTTTCACATTCATACCCATAGGACTGAAAGACGAGCATTCATCAGTCAAGAGTCTTTTCTATATCTGTCAATTATGAGATCAGGCAGATTACTGGAATACTGTTAAGCAAAAAATAAAATTTCTTTGGCAATAAAATAGCTGTAAAAATCTCACTTTTATAAAACTATGTTACGAAACAGCTATCCCTGGCCATAAATGGGGTAAGATGGAAAGTAGGAACAATGAGCTGACAAACTTGAAGTCTACTGCATTGTAACACGATGTTCATGCTACATGGATGGTTAGACTTGATGATCTTAGAAGTCTATTCCAACTTTAATGATTCATATATCTATAGTCTATAATCTATATTACATTTACATATAGATGTATATGCCATTGCCTCAAAATATTACTTCTCTCTAGATACACTTCTGCGATGTTCATTCAATTACAAGCTCACAAAAAAACCTCGAAAACACCTCTTTCCTTTGGTATCGATTGCATACGATGGAACATGTGCTTCTGTTGCACTGACTGAAAATGGGAGATGTACAACTCAGAAGAGGATAAGATCTTGGAGAAACAGAAGATAAGTCTCAAAACAGTTGTCTCTCCTGTACATTTGTGAACTCTACTGAAATCTGAAGGCAGAAATAGGGTAAGAGTCCTGAAGATGTACCTGTACTCCCAGGAAAGATCCCACCACGTGTGTATGTGTGTGTATGTGCATGTATCTATACAGGCTGGCATGTAAATGATAAACAATGGAAACTACTGATACTGAAAATGATGAACAGAATACCTATCTCCAAAGCAGCATTAACACAAATCCAGAATTTTTCAATGACACCAGAGAGCAGAATGGCATCTGATTTATCTCCCATCTGAAAATGGTTTCCCCAGTCATGAGGTTGAATAACAATTCCACACTTTTCTTACATCTTTTTGTTAAATACTCATCAAGATACCTTTTTGGAGAATCTGCAAACCCAGCTCAAGATACTATTCTCCTGTGTACAGAACTTACTGTAAGAAGACGAACACCACATACATTTAAAGATGTGCAACTTGTCACCTTTACATGGTTTCACCAAAATAATTCATATAAACCTCAAGTGATTAACTCGTCAGTCTCACAGTAATTTGCTTGTACATCTATGTAAGATTGCAAATAAGGATTGCTGAATAATCATTGTAGCACATGAATGCAGAGACTAATTTTTGGGGTGAAATCTTCACAAGACAAGTGATTTGGGTGATGTTTCTTTTTACACAGAAGATAAAACGTTGTAAGCCTTGGTCTCACGCAGTTTTTGTTCAGTTATTGGTAGCAAAGGAAATACAAAGGAGATTATATTCCTCATCCAGTCAATGGAGTCACATAACTTTGATCCCAAAGGAGCATAAAGAGGCAAACTATATTACTACGCACAGGTTTTTAGATCATCAGGTTTCCTTATATCCTCATTCTGTGATTTGATACTTTGAATAAAATCATACAATTGTGTGTGTGGATATAGACCAAATTGTAATGCTTTTCTATTGGCGTCACACCTAAATATTAGGAAGGTAACAGGTACACAAAACAGTGTAACCTGTATACTTTTGACAAAACATTTAGTGATTAATACAAAACAGAAAATAAAATACATGCTATTAATTAATTCTTCAAAGTATCTTACTTGAAATAATTTCAAGGATTTGTATTATTATATAAATATTTGGCTGTCTGGTGCTCTATTTTGATCAATAGTTGACTTGAAATAATTCAGTGAAAGAGATTAGATTAACCAAAGAAAAAAAATTGATGAGGTAGTTAGACAACCTTTTCTGAAATAGAAAAGTAATTTTATTTATAATACTAAGAACCACACAAGTATACTTTTGCACTTCTAAATCTGCTTTGCTGTATGCACAATTATAAATATCTGTAATGGACTTCTTCTGCAAGTAAAATAACCCATTGGAACTGAAAATTTTATCTGAACAATCTAAAGCACAGTGTTCGATTTTATTATTCTTTAATAGAAAACCTAGCATCAGATTTTTCAGATTCAAAGAATAGCTTTCCCACCTATAAAATTTAAATAACAAATTAAAATATTAACCTGAGACACATGAAATTCCAAATCTGGAACCCTTTCAACTTGATCTCTTTGAAATGCCATGTCACAAATCAGACAAAGTCAACTTTACATATGTAAATTTAGGGCAATTGAGAAGACTTTCTATTGATACAAATCAAAAGAGTTTGGACAAACTATATTGCATGGGGTTTAAAATCAGGAATTTCAATCTTCACTACAATCCAAATAAGTTAATTTTATGGTGACATGGCTGAGAGGATGATTTGTTTATTTTTAATGTTAAAATTACTTGCAATGTCAACAATTTCTTTTGATACTTCCTTTCAGCTTTCACTTATTACAACCGTAACTCCAGGTCTCTCTAGCTACAAGCCATTACTAAGACTTTTCACATGGATGCATTAATTCATAGTATTTGCCTGCATAAAATGCACATGCCCTCTATGCTACTGAACTAAGAGATGACAGCTACTCAGAAGTTGTTGTCATTTACAAACTTTTTGTCATTGAAAGACATAAATGATCATTCCTTTTACTAATAATCTGCTTCGTAAAAGAAAGGCAACAGCTGATGGAAGGAAGTAAATCTATTAAATTGTTTCTTTCTTTTAAGCTGCTTTAAGCTTCAAAGTAAAACCACCCCGATTCCCAAAACAAAAAAAACCAAACAACCCAAAACCAAACAAGAAAACACACACCAACACCACCCCCTGCAAACCTAAAACAAAACCACTGGACTGAATTTCCAAGTGTAAATTCACAGATATTTCTGATAGAACAGCAGTCTTCCTGAAATCTCTAAATCCAAAGGACTCCTCTCAAAGTTGAAAGAAATCAGCAAATCAGATTGTGAAAATATTTTAGATTAAAAGTCCTTTCTGCTAAGGAATAGACACAAGGAAGAATAAATCCTGTCTTAGTACCTCAGAAAAGTGAAAAAGTTATGTTTGGAAGTGATCTCTACACCAGCAGTGGTAGGAAACAGCACTCTGAGAAAGAACCCAGTAAAATTCCCCATGTGTATTTGCAAATCACTTTCAGGGTAAATCAGAAGTAGAGATCTTTGTTACTTGAAAGCCAAAGAAAAGAAAAGACCAAAAATACAGGAGGGTGTTCAACATCAAAAGAATCATCCTAAACATGACTGTGGTTAATACACCTGTCTTTGAACAAAAGAAATCTCACCAAAAAACAAGAAGACAACAATGAAAACAATAACAACAAAAAACTTGAACACAAAACCTTTAGAAGACAGTGTGGCTATGAATCATAAATACAGAAATCTGACTTGTAAGCATTTAATCATCACAGCAATCAAAGTAAGCAACATGATGTATTTTAATTCTAGACTGGAAATTAATATTGTCAGACTTAAGCCATGCAAGCAGGTATCAGCCTCCAGTGTTCTATGCTTTTTCTGTAGTGTATAGAGGCAAGTAACTCCAAAGGGCTATTCACCCAGTCTTAAAATAAGGAGGAACAGCTGCAGTTTGACAGAAAATCCAAGCATTTTAAGGCATATCCTGTTATATAAGAAATTGCTGTCACATGATATAAAATACTGCTAGAGCATCTATCTAAAAAAAACTCTCAATACTCAAAAAATATTTACAGGTTAGTTCTGCACTGGCTGCCTTATAATGCTCAAAAATGCTCCATACTCTGCGATGTTTAATTAGTCAGAAATGTGACTGCACTCTTAGACTCAAGGAGAATGTGTTCTGTAATGCTGAGTAACTGAGTAGTGCAGGTATTAGTGGTGAAATAATGCCCTATGAAAGATAAATACAGATCCTTCCTTTCTGCATAAAAGATAAATGGCACCTGAAATGTTAAAGTTAACAGAGAGTAAAGTTCCCTGTAATACCAGATTCAAAGGCCATTGAAATCTATGGAAAAAATGTGATTAACCTCAGTAGGATCTGATCTCTTATTGCACACTTCACACATACTAAAGTAATTAAAAGTACTATTTTAGACACACACAATTATTATAATCAAATGTTTTGCATTTTAGTGCTCTTACTGATCTACTTTCAGTTCTCTCACTTTTCTTCACACCTACTACTTTCATCTTGGAGACATGAAGCAATGTCAGCTGATGAAAATGTTACATTATGCCTAATATTTTGTTCTGACCCTGAGATATACAGCTCACATCTCTGGCAAATACATGATTGTTCCCTTCTATTTCTCCTTCACTTTTCTTGAAGGTCTAATTCGCTATTTTGTGCAGAATTTACTGTTAAAAAAACCCGAATAAACAAACAAAAAAAAAATCCTGCTGATTTCATTGGTGTTCTTCCAGTATGTACTGGGCGCTTCATGCTCTGTCTCTGACAGTTCAGAGAAAATATGCTGTAACAGGTATTCCCTGTTTGCGTATTGCTTCTGGCCTGTTGTCAACCTTTCACTTTTCTCCCAGTTTAAGGATAGACCTGTGGCATTTGCTCTATAGCTACATTACTCACATGCCATTTAGACATATTCCAAAATCCTCATATTATATGCTTACTGTTGAATCACCAGAGGTTCTTATTTTCCTTTTACATATATATACAAAGGTTTTGAAATATTCTGTTTTACTATGCATTGTTTGATTTTCAGGATTTGTGGGCTCTGTTTTCTATCATGTTACTTCATGGTAATCTCAAAGAAGACTTCAGAAACTGAAAAGTTGCAATGTTTAAATTAAGAGATACTGTCATGTATCAGGTCAAACACATAAATGAAAGACATAAAGACACATGAAAGACAAAATACATATTAGACCAAAATTCTGCTCTGCCTAGTGATGAGATGTGAAATCATTTATTTCTTTGTTTATAGTAGATGTATAAAAGAAGCTGTAATTTTACTAGCCCTGGCTAATTCATAGTGGTGGAAAGCAGAGAAGCACAATCAGGCTGAATTTCTTTATTTCATCCAAAATCCATCACTTTCACTTCTTCTTCTCAGAGTAATGTATGATTGTGTTAAATAAAAAAATAAAAAATTAACAAAAATCCTTGTCAACCATAAAAAGCTCTCCAGTATTCCTTAGTTCAGCATAAAATACATAGTTTCTTGCCCCTCTACTCTGGTCTTGTGAGACCCCAGTGGGAGTATTGCATCCAGCTCTGTGGTCCCCAGCACAGAAGGACATGGACCTGTTGGAGTGAGGCCAGGGGAGGCCACCAAGATGATTAAAGGGATGGGACACCTCCTCTTGTGAGGAAAGGCTGAGAGAATTTGTATTGTTCTGTCCAGAAAAGAGAAGTTGACAGGGAGCCCTAGCTGTGGGCTTCCAGTGCCTGAAGGGAGCCTAAATGAAACATGGAGAGACACTTTTGACGAGGGCATGTAGTGACAGGACAAGGGGCAAACTGAAACAGAGTAGGTTTACATTAGATATTAGGAAGAAATTCTTTACTGTGAGGGTGGTGAGGCACTGGAACAAGCTACCCAGAGAAATTGTGGGTGACCCATAACTGGCAGTGTTCAAGGCCAGGTTGGATGGGGCTCTGAGAAACTTGGTCTAGGGAAAGGTGTCCCTGCCCATGGCAAGAAGGTTCAAGGGTTGGAACCAGACGGTCTTTAAGGTCCCTTCCAACAAAAAACATTCTATGATTCTGTGATTATTTTCTCACAGAAAGAGATTATGAACGTTTAAACCATCAAAATAGTGCTACTATTTCAGATACAAATAAACTTTGTTTTTTTGTTTTTTTTCTCCCCAAGAAAGGCAAGCTAAAAAAAGAAACAAACAAAGACTAATTCATACAATGGGCAAGAAAACTCTCATAGTCAAAGATTTTTCCTTCAGATGCTCTAAATTTTGCAAAGTTAATAACAAATTCCATGCCTTTTAAAGGATTGTTTTGGGCAGCCCTAGACAGAAACAATTCTAATATGACCTGCAGTAATATATAATAGTAATTAAATAATAATTTTCTTTCTACTTTTTATATAATGTTTCAGCTTCTGTAGGCTTTCCCTTCTACCCTTCCCCCTTTAATTTGGTGAAGGATTCTATCTCACCTGCCTTTTGTAATACCAGACATAAATTGTTTTTATGATTATATTGGATGGCTTATAGAGGAGCCAAATATAAATTATACCCCACTATCAATGGTGAAAATTTTCACTCATTAAATGACAGATGCAAAACTGCGTGAGAACAGTTGATAAAATGAAATCTAAAAAAATTGTAAGGAACTAATAAGAAGGTTAATCCATTTTTGAAACCTTTTTTTGCTTAACGAATACGAATACAATAGAGAAGAAAATAAAATATTCAAAGTCTTAAAAGGGCTTGAACATAAACTACCTGTTGTCATTGAATAGCAATCCTGTTGAGGTAAAAGCCAATAATCCAGTTAAATACTCTTACCCAATTTCACGAAATGGCAAGAGGAAAGTAAAAGCAAATACCTCCCTTGTGTGAGCTTTCTGTTTGTTAATTACAGTGTAGCTAGAGTATGAAGACACCATCTGTTTCACTCAGAAAACATTATATACTCAAAGAAAGTGTATGAATGCTTGAAACAAAGTTGCAAAGAACTGTCCTTCTCTTTCCTCTATCTCTTCAAATACTTTTCTTTATTGGTTTGTGAAATAATATGTCCATAGAGTAACAGTGCTATTCAGGTTGTGTGTATAGCTATTTGCACATAACTTTAAAATCAACTTAGGGGAAAATTAAAAAAAAAAACAATCACTGTTATTCTACTAAGAATATACACCCAAACTGTGCCACATCAACTATTTGAGAAAAATCACCGTGATTTTGAGAATCTGGACTGAAGAGTAAGAGAAATGCTGAGGCAGTAAAACTTCATGGATCCTTTAAACTGTCATTAGAACTCAACAGACCGTAACAGCACAGAGAAACAAATAAAAAGCCTCTCCTTTCAGATAAACCTCTAAAACCTTTTTTCACATAAATCACTGCAAGTGCATCAGTAGCTGTTTTATAACTTTACTCCCATGTACCACCCATTTTTCCTTGTAACTCCATTCTTATTCTGCATCAATCTATTTTTCCACTCAATTTAAATGACTGCCTAAATAAGTTCAGTGCATAATGGTCTCACTCTCTGCCTTCAACATTAAATATAGGAGCATGTCTGCGAACGGAAAGCAGATATGTGAGAATCTCTCAAACAGGCTCCAGAAGGGGGTAAGATGGTAAAATGGCAAAAATACCTTGGAGCCAAGGTATTAAAACCTCTATTCATGGCTTCAAAAATCAGCTGATGGAGCAGAAGCACTCTTTCCTGACAAATAAAGTATCTTTCACTTTGTACTCATATTTACATAATTCATTTTTCATTCAAATTACTGTATGCATACACTGTATTTGTCATACACATGTAAAGAATGGAGGTAGGGGAAAACAAAGCTAATACAACTACCAAGCACAGGAAGCACAAGGAGCTAAACAGTGTTAACCTTAAGAGACTCTGTATCAACCCATGTTAGAAACATTGCTACAGCTACGCAAGATGATATTAGACTAGATCTTGCTAATCTTGAAAAAATATATATAGATTTCACTGACCAGAGACAAAGAAGGTCAAAATGGACCTGGCTCAATGATTTCTTCTGTTTCAGCAATAGAATGTCTAAAGGGATTTAATAACAGTTAGGCAACTGTTTAGATTTGTCATCCTGCTGCCTGTAATAGGATAGAGCACTAGAAGGCAAAAGGGAGGACATTGCTGTTCCTGGAGAACTCTTTTCTGTTTCATCCTATATAACCACAACAGAAATGAAAACTCCCCACAGATGTCTCTGAAAGCAGAAACTCTTACTGATTAGAAAAGGATGGAGCTTTTAACATGCCTATATCACCTCCTTTGTGAAAAACACTAATCATAAGAATTCTGGCACTGCCCCACCCACCCTTGAAACAAAGCCAAAACTAGCAAAGAACATGATATTTTATTAGTTTTGTTTATTTGTTTAAGATAAAAATACAGCTTTAAAACAAATCTTTAATTCTGTGATAATTCTTTCCCTAAAAACATCAGAAATGTTGTCACTGATTTCAAGTGGTTCCAGCACCACCATTATCTGTGAGTGAACTATGTCATAAAAGAAATTAAAAATTAAATTAATCAACTTACTTGAAAACT
Organism: Pardalotus punctatus; assembly: GCA_013400915.1. Classification (NCBI taxonomy): domain Eukaryota; kingdom Metazoa; phylum Chordata; class Aves; order Passeriformes; family Pardalotidae; genus Pardalotus; species Pardalotus punctatus. Next base: position 2,075,500 of record VZTX01015786.1, on the reverse strand, counting down.
GTATGGCGAATCCAGATTTACTGATATAAAAATCTGTGTCAAACTGGATAGTTACTATGTTGAGTGTACTGTGAATGCCTTCAGGAATAAGGGAGCCACTAATTTCTTTGAGCAGCATCTCATTCTCAGGTGGACCATCCCAAACTCGAAGAATGTCATGGGATGCCTCAGTATCAAAAGCAAGAAACTGGAGGCTGAAAGAACACCATGATTTTATTGTCAGCTTTCATATTAGTCAACAAAGTAACTTTTTAACAACAGAACTAAACAAACAACAGAAAAAAGGCAAATAACATTTAACTTCAAAGGGTAATTTTCTATAATGTTTCACACATTTATCTTTGAATGCATGAAAGCCCAACACTAAAATGAATTTGAAAGAAAAAAACCTTAAAATATTTGAATTTTTCCACCATGAAGTAATGTATTACTTTAGCCATTCAAATAATCTATAAGTATCTACACAGTCTTTTCAGAAAAGTTTCAGTCTTCGTAAGACAATATGATATATCACATTCCCATAAAAGAATTTCACTAAAAAGCTGTTAAAATGCAGGTTGTGTTGTTTTGGGGGTTTTTGTAATGCAGTCTTCCACTAAAGAGTTCTGCTGCCTCCAGCATTTCACAAAATTCTAACCAATTTTAAAGCTCAATCTTCTTTAGATAATGCTTCAACACAAATTCTAAAATGCCAAAACCACTGACCTGCGTCTTACATTTTAAGTACAAAATCCCTTTTTTTCTTCTCCACTCTAGAGGTAAAATTTGGTTATTATAGCCAAGAACATTTGTTAAAATTGTAATATTCATTTTCAGTACCTGACAATATTTCCTGGGTCTACTTCAATCACCCACATGCAACGCAGATTGTTGTCATAGGGAAAAGGATAACCAGGAGATAAGATTCTTCCTGATGACTCTCCTTTAAACCGGCCTCCACATTCAGCTAATAAAAAACAATGTTATGTAATGATCTTCCAGCTAATCATCTGAGCAATCAGTATATACATCTACTCTTGTTGAACAGGTAGCACAATTAAACTGACCATATGCCATAATGCTGTAAAACAGCATATAAGGACTGCATTTCACCTCTTGCTTCACCTACTTGCTAAATACCAATTTGCTCTAAAGGAAGGTGAAAAAGAAAGGAAGCTACTATAATATTTAAGCCTTGTCTTCTTTTCACTCTCGTATGGGAATAATTGAGCCTGTAGATAGCTGCAAAACTTATAAAGTTGTAGTAATATTGTAAAGAAATAGAAGTGACAAAAATACAAAATAACTTTATATCTCTTAATAACTTATACTTTTTATTTTATTTAATCTTTCATATAAATATGTTATTTTTTGTAGCTTATTGGTATTTATATATGTTAAAAAAATACTAGTTTTACGATGCCTTTCTCATTAAGCTGTCTTTTTATGTTGATTATTTGCTGACATTAACTAGATTTTCATGTATTAGGAATTTTAGTATACATAAATGTTTAATAATGACTATCTTTTTTTAACCTAAAAAGGCAACATCACTCACATAGACTGAGACAAGATCTATGCAGAGAGAACCATAAATGCCTGTGTAAATAGATCTGTACACACACAGATCAGATTTTACATAGATCTAACATTCCTTACGATTCTTTTTTCTTTCTTGCATTCAAAAAAGGAAGTAAAGAAAAAGTAAATAGGAGAGTTTAATACCAATGCATGATGGTAGAGGATAGTCCCATGCCCTTCTTTCCCCAGTCATACACTTTAGAAGGCTACTTCCATGGAGTGTGTAACCTGGATTGCATCCATAAATTATAGTACTTCCAGCAAAATGACCTTGGTCACTGATTTTATATCCAAACTGTGGCACACCAGGGTCCTCACAATGTGAAAGCTCAAAACCTGTGGGAAGAATAAAATGTTGTAGTTACAAAATCTAACAGATAAATACATTAATGAAATTCATATTTTCTGTTCTTTAATGGAAATCAATAATTTTCAAACTACATTTAAAAACATCTTTAGGATTTCTTCTCTGTTTTGTTGAAGTCTAAGGATAACTGCCTATATATCTTTCTTAGAGCATGGCCAAGTTGTGTCATAACTTCAATTATCCTAAGAGTTCAGTTAAAGACAGAAAAAAATTCATTATCCTTCTCAATCAGGTTTAAAATGTTATGACAAATTATTAACTGGAAGCTAAAGGGACTGTCCATTTGCTTGTGAATAAACATTTAAAGGTTCATAAACAAAACTGAACAGCAGATTTCTCATTATTTTGCATAGTAACAACAGCAGCACAACAGCACCTGTGGCACCAACGAAAAACTGGTATTTTCATCAATCCCTACCCTAATTTTGCATTCAATAGTTATAAATTTAAGAACTACAAGCAGGAATCAATGATAATGATGATATAGAGAATTCAAGACAGACAACTTGGACATTTTTTGAGACTTAAGAGATGTGAAGCAAGAACTAAACAAAATAACATATGCATTATATGGAAACAGGGAGGCATATTAACATATGGGGAAACATAAATTACGATTTGGGAGAACGATTTTCTATTCAAATCAAGTTTTCCACTATTGACTGAGAAGTAACTCAAAACCTCACTTTGTTCAAAACCAAGTAATTTTACCAATATTATAAAACTCTGAATATTTGTAGGCAAAAAAAGAGACTTTGTATCAGGATTTGTATTCCTATACACAGGTAATATGGGAGGAAATGAAGGGGTTTTCATGTCTGCTTTGTTCAGCAAAGTATTTGTCCATCTGGTCAACAGTTGGTAGCCTTTCACAATCTCTTCTCAGATGCTGCATCACTATTCTTGATTCAAAATAATGTTCTTTATTTTACAGGTAAAATGCTTCATGTTGGATAAGGCTGCTCACATAAGGGGGGCGGGGGGGGAAGTATTTCAAACACTATCTTTCCAGTTCTTCCTTCAGCTCGTTTCATGTGTGACTGTTCATGTATCAACTATTGAAGAGCCTCCACAATATTTGAGCTGAATTTTCTCATTCCTAAACTACTGTTTCTTAGTACAGAGTGTGCTGCAGAAGATCTGAAATTCGTTAAAGTACCAGATGAAGAACCATTTTTGATAATGCTGGTCTGGACACTTATTGACCAGTTAGAATTTCCTGTCTTCTAAGAAAACTGACCACACTATCTGAAAAGAAGTCCAAATCTGCCTTGATCACTATGATGATGTCCTCATCTCTGGACAGCCTCCTTACAGACACAAAACCAAAGTCAACTTTTTAACTGATTACCTCCCTCTTGAGGGTGAACATGTAACTCCACTGCTTAACTATGGGAACTTGCAGCATTTTTGCTGCCTTAATTGCATGTGACCCAAGCAGGCAGAGGGAGTGGTGCCTCAGCCAGGGCATGGTGGAGCAGTTTGTGCAGGAGGGCACACAGGGAGAACACTCCTTTGAAGAGTGAAGCTTCCACTGGCCCAGCAGACAGACTTGAAGTACTCATAACTGAGCAAAGGGGCACTGGTTTTTGACCATCTGCACAGCTCAAGGGTGCTCATGCTACCTGACCCTCACGGCAGAATGCTGGGCACTCCTGTGAGCAAAGGCTACAGCGCGCACTGGGAGGTCTGCGCCATCTATCCTGGCTGATGGATCCACCCAGACGGAACTAAGGCTGAGCTCTTCCTTCTAACGTACCCTCGTTCAGTTTAAGGCCAATCTTTTTTCCAGGCTGAACAGCCCCAACTCTCCCAGTATTTCTGCACAGGGGAGGTGCTCCAGCTCTCTGATCATCTTTGTGGCCTTTGTCTGGACTTTTTATATTTTTTTTCTTCCAGTTGTATCAATATCAACAAAAGAAGATTGATCACTGCTCAGGCTAAGAACTCTTCAGGCTAGGAATGTGTATTCTAATATGAATGTCTCAAAAGACAGGAAATGATATTGGTAATGTTCAAGTGCTGGGCTTGGATGTACCTATATAAATAAAAAAAATTAAATATCTTAACACTTACACAGTAACACAGCACCAAATGTCCTATCTTTAATCAAAGAGTACAGTCCTATTCTATCACATGCTATTACAGAGTATAATTATGCAACTCTGACCTGAAGAATAATTACAAATTCTTTTATCATCTTGAAATACTTTCATCCTGCAAGAATTATGCTATTTTTTTTATTAGATACAGTTAAAAAAACATTATGTTGAGTTTTTGAACAAGTGAAAAATGAATGATTTAAGTACAAAGACAAAAAAAAATATTGATAGCTGCATTGCAGAATTACCTTATAACATGGTCCTGCTTGATAAAAATTACTTTTACTCAATAATTCAGTGACGATGAAATAATTATACACTAAAAATGTCATATACACTACATGCCAATTGTCATGTGCTACAATTTTCAGAACACAACACTTAGTAAAGTAGATGTATGTAGCTGCTTCCATATACTCTCTAAGCCAGAGGTTAGAAACAGTTTTGCTTCTCCTCATCTTTATAATTTAAGTCCACATATAAGTTTTTGTTAGGAACCGTTCTTTATCATTTGGGTTCCAAAGTGGATTATTCTAAACAATAATCCAAGCACAGAAACAAAAGCAAAGTAAATACTGGAGATGAGCCTTAAGAGGGCGAATTTCCTTTACTTATGAATTACCTTCATGAAGCAATATTTTTTGGTTGTGTGCTTCAATATTTTTATGTGCTGAAACTTACCCTGTTTTTTCTTATGGTTTCCAACATTGAAAAACAACCTTCTAGAAAAAGGACAGCAATTTAAGTACCAGATTAAAGAAATGACTGTCAAAGCCAGGTTTCAGTATGCTATGTGCTTTGTGGTATTTTAGGTACAACTATGAAAATATATTATTTTGATGAGTGATTTGCTGTTAATTTCTTCTGTATTTGTCATTTAATTGCATTTTCATCTGATGAACAAAGAATTTTGATTCCTTTAAAAGCATAAATCTATTCCTACTGTTTTCTGAAATACTTACTGGTATACACAAGCTGAAAACCTTCATCAGTGCCCTCCGTGTCGGAGTTAAATTCCAACCATAAATGATTTGAAGTACTACTTAGTGTCAGACCTCTTAACGATGCTCCAGTATATGCACCCAGCAGGTGAGCAGTGTTGTCTTTCCCATCATAGATCTGTAAAAAAAGTTTTACATGAAAAGTGAGTTTTACATTTTATGAAGAAAGAAAAAAAGATACATTTTATTTACAAAACAATTCTATACATCTGCATTAAGAGGAAGAACAGCTCTGCCAAGGGAGATCTATTGCCAGTCAACCAGAAGTACTATTTTGATACATACACTATTTGCATCTCTTGAGCTGACTTAAATTTGGTGATTTTTCAAATGCAGTTTAAAATATATAAATTCATTTTTTACATAAAAATAGAAGTGGGCAGAGGTGCCATGTCAGGTCAGGTTTTTTTATATCTCTGTGTTCTTTCTTTCACTGTCAGTATTGTAATGCTGATCACAACCCATCATCAAACACATATAATGTGTATCTGCCTCAAGTCACTGATGGCATAACAGAAAATCTCACATATCCTCAACTTTAGTTTCTTAAATAAACCTGCGGTGGTCTTTTATCATGTGAAGACAGGTTCAAATATAACTATGAAGGAAAAGGAGACTAGGAAATAAATTTAACAACTGCTTCTGTAAATTGAAAGAGTAATGTAATCTATATGCAAACTGTAGTACAGAAGTTATTTTTTTTTCCTTCAAGTGTTGTTCTTTTCCATCTATCAGAATACTAAATATGTGGAATAACGTTCTAATAATTCTCAGGAAATTTTCCTACAAATATGGTTGCTTTAAAGTATCACAAGTTGTATTGCTGTAATTCCTAATAAAACCCTATAATTTAAAAATAATTGCTCACCCAAACATTACATCCTGTAGGATTTATTTAGTGACTTCTATAACTAAAAATTTGATTAATGTGGTTTATGAAAAATTTCACTTGCAAATCAGTAAACTGACCTGTGAATAATTTTCAAGTTGCAATAAAGGGAAATTACAAAGCAATATTAAAATACATGGAATTGTCTGCAGTTCTAAATTCTATTTTAATTACAAATGTAATTAAAGTTTGTATTGTTTGACAGCAATCTTCATCAGAATGACATAAAAAAAAATACACCAGCAACAGTAGTAAGGCAACAAAGCAAATGTGAAGTATTATGATGCCTGTTCACCATCTGTAAGAATGATTTACACACCTAAATCATATTTTCCAGAAATCCTCATGTCTCTAGTAATAATGATGACTTTACATTTAACAATACACTGAAATAAAACAAGGAAGTGACTTCTAGCTATCTGCAATGAGTAAATAATTGTACAGCCGTTTAAGACGCAGAACAAGATGACGTGGCATAATTCCTTGTTTTTTTACTGACACAAGCAAATAAATTCCAAGCAAATTTAAATTTAAAAGCCAATGTCCTCATATGGAGTAAGAGTAAGAAATTACAGAATGAAAAAAAGTACAATTAATGCATATCAGCTAAAAAAATAATTTCACAATATATATGTATAGTGGTATTAAAATAGATGTCTTGGTTTTTTTTAAACTTCTTTAAAACTATACTGAGATCAGGAAACAAGCCAGGAGAAAAAAAAAAACAAAACAAAACCCAAAACAAAACCAAAACTAACCCCAAAACAAGAAAACCAAAACCAAACAAAAAACCCATTCAACCCAGAAATTTAATTCTGAAATTCACTGAGTTTTGTTTTAGCAACTGAAAGAAAAATGCCCACTTCAGGAGAACTACTGCTATCTGGTAGAGATATTTACATCATGACAGATTTAAACAAAACCCAGCTTGAATCCGCTTATAATTAATAATACCCAAGGATTCAGGACTTCTTTTATTTTTAAAAACTACATAAGGATAATCCATTTCCTGCTATGTGTGTATTGCTACTATTTAACCAAAGGAAGCTGTTAATAAGTTATACCAACTATTCTCAATCTCTCACCAGAACTTCCACTAAGCCATGTCATGATATAAATTTTCTTCATGTTAGAATTTCCCCACACACACGTTATTGCCAATTTTGTTAGATGTCCTACCATATTAAATCTTTCACATTAGTCCACTGTCATCTCTCATTAGTTAATACTCATTCTATTTCATGAGCTAACTAGCTGTATAATATTTTTAAGCCTACACAATTTCTATGAAGGAACAGAATTTAAAGTATCTAACACTTCTGAAACTGATTCATTTGAGTAGGAGAACTACATTTGGCTGAGACAGGATTGTGAATCATTTGAACATTAAATTGATTTATTTTTTCTTTTGGTTGCTGTCTTTCAGACATTCAAAGTATCCCTTTTCTAGAGACACGGGGGTCTCCCTTAGGACAACAAATGAATGCATATTTTGCAGTGTAGCTCTCAAGTCACATTTCTGTTTCTGTGTCGCATTTGAGTTAATAGGGGAAAAAGGAAATTTATAGAATAATGTAAATGATAGTTTAGCTTGACAATAAAGTGTTATCAGACCCTTCTGAGATTTGCAGCACCAACATTTTCTTTCTAACATTGTTAAATTAGGTGGGAGCTAAAGATTTTGAATGAGTTAGTAACTCAGCTTAAAACTTTTTGGAAGGCAATACTATATGGGAATTATGGTAGCACCATTAGCTTATTTTTAATATACAAATATACTTTCTTATAGGCCTTCCCAGCACATTTAGATTTAAGTCACTTGGGAGCTAAAATTAAGTCCAAGAATAATCATTATAAAAATATTATTTGGTTGGATATATTTTTCTTAAAGTCATCCTGTAACTTTAATCAAAAGATAATTGATCCACGGATGGATAATGCCAGTAACAAACTATTCAGAAAACAGAGGTCCATCTTTGTTAGGTATTTAATGGCCCAATCTTTTAAATTATTAATTCATAAAGAAAAACAAAGGCATATAAAGTTGTGTTAATGTTTTTCATACCAAAAAAATATGTTGAAATATTATAAGGAAGGATGTTAATAGTGAATACTCTACCTAAAAATTTGAACTAATAGATGTTATACTAAATTTTTGAAGAAGGTGTTTGCATTTAGAGTTAGAGAGAAAAAAAAACTTGCTAATCTTTTAAGTGTTTCCATTATCAATGAATTTTAAATGGAAATTAATGCCTTTTTTTCCAGCTAATTTATGTAACTATATAAAATTTTAGCAAGGGAATATCATAAGCAAATGCATTACATTTGTGCATTTTAATTGAGCTATTTTTGAGATTTTTTCATTGAAACATAAAACGCATATGGATATGAAGATCTGTTCCTTTATAAAGAGAAGAAATAACATAAAATCAGCAGCTCAGAACCAAGGCTGTCAACGCCCTGTCAAATGTATATCACATGCGAATAGAAGCACTAATATAAAGACAGAAAAGGGTCCATATGTTTTGAGGGGTTTTTTTTTGTCCCCTACATTTATTACCTTTTCCTCACTCATATATTCAGGATGACATTGCTAAAAGTATTATTACAGACATGGAAATTCTCAAGAAATAAATGAGCAAAAAGGTCCAAACACCACATTCCTTCAAAAATCTTTGCCCAAAACCCTCGAAAACTGAATCATGTGCACACATTTAAAATCTGGCCCATAGATGAAACAATGAACAAATGCAGTAAAACTGAATTCTCTATATTTGGCAGGAGCACAAACAGTGCTGAGCCAAGCACAGGCAAACGGAACCCAGAGTGCCAGTCCTTCTGTTTGCTGACATGCTGTTACCTGCCTGTTGCTCCACTGAGTGTTTTAGTAAAAGGATAAAGAAAGATTGCTCCATTAAAATACCAAAAATAATTCTTAAATCCACTTTTTCCACACAGGTGCAATATCACCTACCACATCAGTGCTCACTCTATAAAGCCAAGCACATAGTTTACTACAAAAGAGAAAAAAGGTCCCCCAAAACAACTGATGTTCTTTTTCCGTCTCAGTTCTTTTTGTACTGTGTGTTCCTCTCTCTTTTGTTTTAGGTTTAATGGAATCTATCTGCAGAGTTTTTGGAGGTGGTTTGTTTCTTTTTATTTAAACATTACCAGAAAGCTACCCCTTAATTACTACCATGCATAGGTACATTTTTATTTATCCTGAAATCTACTGAAAATGAAGAAAACAATATTAGCCTTGTTCAAGCTTCAGTTTTAATAAAAGTGCGTTTCCCCCTGTAAATTAAAGAGTATATTAAAACATCTTTGATAAATGAGTATTTTCTATATTCAACAGATTTCAACACAAATAACATGTTCACCACTATCAATGGACTATTCAGGCAAGCAGAACAATGGCAACTCTGTTCTTTCTGTGTATATCTCAAGCATTTGCTTACAGCTAGCAGTGACTAGAGAGTTTATGGGCAAAATCGGTGGATGGAGATAAAAGGAGAGAAAAAGACAAGTAGAAATACTCTCATACTTTGGAAAAAAATGTATTATTTATCTTTGCCTCCCACACAGGTAGTTTACTCAAAAAATATTGAATTCTGGAAATATAGTGCACAAACTCAGTTACCAGTACAATTGCAAAGGAAGCAACTCTTACAGTTTCTGAGATTAGTATTAAATGGATTGGCATGTAGTGATTGTACAGATCCTAAATTCTACATATGTCTTCATATAATTTTCATAAATATTAAAACAAGATATGGCACTATCAAGAGCAGGTTATATCCCTACCAAAAAAAAAAAAAAAAAAAAAGTAGAGTTTATAGATTTCTTACAGTTTCTAATAAAAGCCAAAAAGAGCTACACAATTAATATAAGTAGCCAAAGCAGTTACACTGAAAAGAGAACAAGAGAATTGCATACTAAATGAAGCAAATGAAAAACAAATTATATGCTCTGAAACCTCTGTTCTATACCAGTTCAGAACTTATAAAAGGGAACCCTTCCTTCTCTGCCTCTGGAGAAATAGTAAGGGTGGTGATTTACTTGTGTTAAATATGCTGTTTCTCTCTAAGGCTGCATTCCCAGTACAGCTGTTTCATTGTTTCAATCACAGTGCTTTCAGATATAAACGTCATCCGCGGTCAGTTAATTCACATGGCAAGCAGCAGACCTCATGACTTCATTAAACAACTTGTCAAAATTTTATTAGAATACTCAGTCTATTCAGACTTTGAATGCAATTTTAGCTGCATAGTTCTAGTAATCTAAAAATCCTAGCTGCAAGAAAAATTAACACAAACAACATGATTATCTTCTTTGCCAGCATCTTCATCTCTTGCTTCTGATGAAAAGAAATGGATTATCCAACAAAAGGTTGTTGCTAAAAACCTAAGGTTTAACCATAAAATATTATGGAGTTGCTTCATTTGTGTTTGGGGGAAGGAAGACCTCTCTGGAAGCTGGTGTTTTAAGTATCTTGATTTAAAAATGGTGACTCCTATAACCTCCTTAGTTCACAGCTGTCGGGGAATGCTATATTCGCTATATGTCACTTGGCTGTTTTCTGTAAGATGGGATAATTTTATTTTTTTTTTAAGTTCCTTCCAGTTACAAAGTAGCGATACATATTTGGCTAAAAGCATTTGTTGACTATTATTGATTCATTTAAAACTAAAGCATAACCCTAATGTCCTATTCCTGTAGCCAAAGGCTTATTCTCCAATCAGCAAAACAGACAAATTAGGCATATTTTCCCTTTTTTAGATTAGAATAATAATAATAGGGATCAACATAAAACTTCAGAACTGATTCTGGGAGAAAAGTTTTGTAATGTGTGACTGCTAATGTATTTCCTGAAGAATTTTCCTTTATCAAATGAACACATGAAAAAGGAATGTGATAGAATTAAGACATTTTGTGAAAATTTCATTTAAGAAAGGAGGCAGGAAAAGAAAAGATGGGTTCCACAGATAATTCTTCCCACAACTGTAAATGTTGAGTGCTTCTGTCTTGCTATGATGTCAAATAGACTCAAAACAGTGACAATCATAATCAAGAATACCTCTTATCATTTGTTTTGGGTTTTTCTAAAAAAATAGATCAGGAGGAACTTCAGCTCCTTATTGTAATTCAGGGCTGCTGACTTGAAAAACAAACACTAATTACACAATACTTGTTTCATTTAAAAAAACACACCTGCAAAATACAGCAAGTATTTCTGCTACTGACATTTACAGCTGAGTGGTGGCCTTCTTCTATTTATAATTAATTTTGCATTACTCTTAATTTCACATTAATTGAGTAACAGTATTAAAGCAGAATATTCTTCTATAAGTATCTGAGCTAATACTGTCTAGTTAAATTAAGCATCTGAAGTGCATATGGTTCAAATGACACTTTAGAAGTAGTAAGTGTATAGATCTTTTCAAATATGTGCATTAAATGATTTAGAAAGAAAAAAATTGAACTGCTTTATATTTATATTTATTTATATTTATCTAACTGTGCATAACTAACTCCCTTCCTACAGTGATAGGACTTTTAAATTAAGATAATAGAGTTGAATGGTTTCAACCTAAAATGGTTTGAGGTTTTTTTCCATAGTACTTATATGTTAGTAAATACTAAACAATTTACAAATTAAGTCTTTCAAAATTAATTAATGTAACAATTAAAAGGCACTTACTTGGTTCTGAAATAAGCAACGAGCTCAGGATAAAATAAACACACCTGTGCATTCTGGGTATCTAGTGGCCTTTGGTTTATTTTTCTTTGCTTGTGTTTCAATTTAAGAAGAGCATAATTTTTTTTTATTTAAAATAATTTGATTTTTTTTTTTCTTCTTGCTGCCTGATTTCATCTTACATTAGTTGTTTAGGTCTGCTTATAGTTTAGGTATAATTAGCCACTTTTGGAAATGCTTGTATCTGACAACTAATGACAGAAAGCCTACCCTAATGCACAGATGGTTACAGTTAGATGAGATGAACCCCAGTATGAATCATAGTTGTTTCTTAGAAATATATGTTTTCATAATCCTCATTTAATAAGTACACGGAAGAATATGGCAGAAAAACTTTTTTTAAAACAAATACAATTGGCATCATACTTCTTGTTCCTTTGATTTCATGGAGGCAAATTTAATTAAATTATATATTCTGAACAACTGGACAATTATTTAATCATGGATATCTTATTGCATTGGTGTGCTATTGCAGATGATACATGTGAAAAGACAGCCTGATCAACATCAGCTTTAAATGTGCAGTTGGCTAAGTAATACATGCATCTGGAACTATACTTTTTGGAATACAGCAACAAAATCTAGGAACAAACCAAAGACTGGGTAAAATCACTCTATAAAAATCTGGTAGGTTCTACTATCCTGCTCTCCCCTTTGTTGTTTCTTTTTTTAGTGCAAAAATTCTATTCACATGCAATTGCTGTGATTAATATTTTGCAGATGTTAAATACCACACCAGATTAGGGCCACTTAAAGTGTAAATCTTATGTATAAAATGCAGTATGTAGATTCTGTTAAAGTTGCAGGTGTTACATTTTATTATGTTTATATCACAGCTCAAGTTAAGAAGACACTGAGAAAGCAAACAAATCAAAAGATGTAATTGATGAATATTTAATCCTAAAAATAGAATACAAATAACCATAAAGGCAACAATTTTTTTTATTATTTCAACCTCTTTTTTAATTTCCTCTGGTCAGAAGAACATATTTTAAGAAGCAGATTATGGAGACACCTCAGAGTGCCTGATTTTTTACTTTTTAAAATAGAACCAGTTTAGAAACATATTTTCTAAGAGAGGCTTAATAGCCACTTACCTGGTACTGTACTATTGCAGACAGATAAACCTCAATGATGTGAGGTGCTACAAGTTCAGAAAGAACAAATAAGTTACATGAATACATACCTTAAGAACATCTCCTTGGGCTAAGTGAAATGTTCTGGCAGAAATATTGATTCCTTTCCCTGCTTGTACCTGAATGCTATAAATACATTCATGGTTGTTTTCATAGTTAAGAGGATAATTGGGGGACAATAAGATTCCTTCATTATTTGTCGTGGAGGCTCCACATTCAGCTGCAATTAAAAAAAAATGTTAAGGCATATTTTAATAGAACACATACGTATTTTTAGTAATGGTGATAATGGTAATGTTAATGTAACCTAGTTCAACATATTAATGTTTATTAATATCTAAAATCTAGTTTTAAGTATATGATCACGACAGTCATTGGATGCTGCGAGAATATTTCTAAATTGCAGTACTTTAATAAAAGTATATAAAAAAAATGGAAAGTTAAAATTATATTGACACATTTCATAATCATGTTGTTTTAAAGGACCTTCCTTGAATTTTGTTATATTTAACTTCTCCAACACTGAAATTCATAAAGACTTGGAAATTAAATGAAACTAAAAGAATTCTATAAATTTATATGCGTATTTATTTATGTATACACACACATGCATAAAATATACACATCTTTTTTTTCGCTCTGGTATTATTTAACCAAGATAACTAACACAGCCAATGGTCTAAATTACAGTAGAAAAATGTTATATCTACCAGGTAAATCTAGAAAAAAACAATTTCAATAATAAAAAAGATGAAAAATATAACTCCCAAGGGAAAAAAAAGTGAATCAAATCAGTTTAAAACTAAGAGCTAGAAGTAAAAATAATAAAGTGTTTTCATGTAATATTGTTATTATTTCAAGAAGTAAACCTTATAATTCAAGATTTTGGCAATTCATTTAATCGCAAAAAAAATCCAAAACCTGGAAACATAAACACTTTTGGCAATCCTTCATTAGGCCTTATTAACTAACTTTCACTTCCTATCATATACTGGACTAGATATATAATTTTAATTAAGTAATTTTTAGCATTTAGTTACGAGGTATTTTAAATAGATACTGAGAAACTGTTACAATTCTTTCCTTCCCTTTTTATTTAGCCTTGTATGTGGCCATTATAGTGCAAGTACATTTCCTCTCTTTTTAAAATATTTAAATTGATTTTAAATTTAACTGTAACACTAAATTTTCTGGGTTTATGTTTGTTTTCAGGATTATTTCAATATTCTTGCCCCTTATTTTACCCAGTCTCATGAGAATGCATCTCATTTATTTTAACCTGAGATGTTAATTCGTTTATAATTTCACAGAATAAGTAATGTTGTTCTGCAAAACTGTGTGGTAATCTTAATGGTTTGAAAAGACATTTAAGCCAATTGTGGTGTCTATCCTAAAGGCCTTTTTGTTTTATTACCATTATTATAATTCCCGTCCCAGAGTTGTTTGAGCAACATTCAGGATATTGAAATACGTATTTTGTATATGAAATTCAGACAGCAATGAGAAAAAAAACAAAACAAAAACAACAAAAAAAAACCCCAACTTGATTAACTACCCTTTCTGTATGCAGCTAAAGCAGACATTGCACAGAAAGCCAAATCAGGCACCGATCAAAGAACAAATGCTTGATGACTACGTTTAATTCAGCAATATAGAGTCAGCAATATTGAACAAGTACCCAAATAATTCAGGTGAAATTATTTTGTCCTGGAACAGCTGGACACACATAATCTAGGCCAAAGTGGAAAACCACCTAGTCCACATGATCACATCTATCCTTTTATTACACTCTCAAATAAATGGGTATTTGCTATTTCAAAGATGTATAGGTCACTTTGAATTACAACAAAAAGGAGTAAAATGATCGTAATTTCAAGATTGTGAGATATCCTTTCTCATTCCAGAGAGATGTAACAGCCAAAAGGCACAAGGTAATTATGGTATTAAGTTGATTCAACAGCTCTGGGTTATGTCAGAACTATAATTCAAAGCAATTTTTTAAAACCTGAACACAGCAGTAAACTAACTGTTAGGACATTTTTAACTAGTGTTTTAGAACCATGCTAAGTTTTCTCTTAAAAAGAAGGAAATTTTTCATGTTACTATATTTATCAATATGATTTTCTGAATTTAGAGGAAGAATATTTTGTTCCAAGTTATGGATATCCCATCCCTGGACGTGTTCAAAGTCAGGTTGAATGAGGCTTTGAGCAACCTGATCAAATGAAAAACATTCCAGCCTGTGGCAGAAGGATGTACCACACCATTTTCAAAGGTTCCTTCCAACCTAAACCATTCTGTGATTCTTTGTATCTCGTGTCAGCAGACATGAAAGCTAGTTTAGAAACAACAGTCTCAAAAACCACAGTATAATAGAATTTCTCCCATGGCATCATCACAGTTCCATGGAGGAACACAGTCCAGCCTACAACAGTTGCTTGTTTTGTACACTTCTCAGAGGAATTCAGACAAAATCAACAGTTAGTTCCTAGCTTCTCTCCTTGCCTCCTGTCAGTGCAAATTATGACTTTAAAAACCACAACAGAACAGCTAACCACAAAGCATCAAACACATGCTCTCAGAAAAACAGGAGTTAGGAGTATATTACTGAACAAGTGTTAAATCAACCTGGGAAGGTCCACAATTAATACCATAAGATGTTCCAAACTACCTCATACATAGTTGTGTCTGACAAGCTGCTATCTACAAACATGAAGAGGCAGCTTTATTGTTTAAAATCACATGGAACTTCATTGAACTTACAGTTTCCTTCTATTGTCTGGCATCTTACTCTATTGACTAGAGCAAAAATAAAGGGTCTGTAATAATTCTATTTGCATTTAAATGCTGAGTTAAAAAGTGTCAGGAAAAAATAACAGAAATTGTGTTCTCATGTTTAAAATAAATCCAAATACTAAGACATACAGTTTTTGCAAGTCGTTTGGAAAACAATTTTAGCAGACATTACAGTGAGTGAAAGACACAAAGAGACTTAAGAGGCAAACCAGGATAAAATTAATGGAAGATGTGTAAATAGGGAAATATAGAAGAGAGAAAAGAAGTGACAACACAGTATTTCAGAAGTAAAGGAATAATTAGTGGATCAGAGTGTCTGTATCAATTCTTTAAAGTATACTTAGAGCTATGTTCAGAACTTACAAATATTTCTTTACTGCATTAATGTTTCATATTAGTAATACTCCCTGTTAAACAGAGATAAAAATCAGGCTGCTATAATTATAATGTTCTGGGTTTTTTGAAAAATTCTCCTTGTTTCAGCTGAAACCGATGACCTGCCCTACACACTTTCCTTGTAGGAAAAAGAAAATAGGAAAAATACTCCACAGATATATTTTAACAAAGACCTTCATTCAGCCTAATATAAAGTAGAAGGATGTAACAGGAACTTAATTTCTGAAATGAATTACTGCTTCTGAACTTTGGCAGAAATACAGATTGATTTTAGTATTAGGAAAATAAACAAAAACCTCAAAGGAAAAATAATGAAAAGTAAAAACTTCTATAACATAATTATAATAAAAGGCTGTTATGCCTTTGGCTATGAAAGTGTGGTCATTGCACCTTTCCATAATAAAACAGATCAATTTTAACTGTTGTTTATTAGTGTATTTGAATTCTGTAATCAAGTGAAATGTCATTGTGATTGTAAACAAGGAATGAAATGCATCTATTGTGTTAACAACCATTTGAACACAATTCTTCAATAAACTGAATGGCTTAAAAAAATGTTAGGAGAATATTGCAGTGTTTGTCACAATGTAGCTGATTAAATGCACACATTAAGTAATTATCAATCAAAAAATATGATGTGCTCCTACAGATCAAAACTCAGAGTGAAATTGTTTTTTTCAATACAATCCCTTAGAATCAAAAGATCAGAACTACATCTAGAAGTCCGTATTTGAAAAAGATGGTATCTCTTCTTTAGGAGACTGTGTATTGCAACAGCTTGACTAGGAAAGTAAGCAGAAGCATTCTAAAAAGGATTTTATCTTTAAACAACTTTGTATTAGATCGTAAATCAACAGTTACTTCAGAAAGTGTATCTAAATTCAGTGTTCAAAAAATGGTTTCTTATAAAGCTGTTTGTCTTCAGATGTTCTACCTCTTCAAGCGAAGGCTGGCATAAAGCAGAAAATAGACTCTTGTCAAAATAAGGCAGCAATATAAAGGATAACACAAAAATTCTGAAAGGATTAAGTTGTT
The DNA here is from genome assembly GCA_013400915.1 of Pardalotus punctatus. Classification (NCBI taxonomy): domain Eukaryota; kingdom Metazoa; phylum Chordata; class Aves; order Passeriformes; family Pardalotidae; genus Pardalotus; species Pardalotus punctatus. The sequence goes on along the minus strand of VZTX01015786.1, from coordinate 2,058,457 downwards.
ACTAAAGCTTTCTTGCTGTGAATAATATGAGTTATAAGGTCATCACAGGTTTTCCAGGTAGTTTTTATATTCTGAGAGGTTAAATACAGGGAAACCTATGCTGATGAAAAAAGTGAAAAGAACATTGTCTTCTTTGTCAATCAGTAAGAATAGTGGGGTTTCCTATTATTTTTTAAATGCATTGTTCCAAAATACAAGACTTCCTTTCATACAGAAACAAATTAGTAACAGAAATTTCTTATTATGTGTCTGCAATACATATATCTACTTCTGAGTTCATCTGAACATCAAAAGATTAATGTGGCTGTGTATTAAACTTATTTTCAATATACTTTGCAAATACTTTTTTGGCTGTTTTATGACTACATTATTTATGTTACAATAAAAGACAGTATTTTCAGATCTGGGAAGATCCTGTATTTATGATCTACAAATAATTTTACAGCAAGATGATATTTCTGCATCAATGACCAAATGGCCAGTGGCCAAATACAAAAGAAATCTTTCTTAGAAAGAATTACTTACATTATTAATATTATTTTTCATAACTGATCGCTCCAGCTGACAAGAATGGGGAGGAGTCCCACATAGTTTAAATAATATACTACTGCATTGCAATCGATCAAAGGAGGATGAAGAAATAGCATGACAAATGAGCTTCTGCATTAATGTTAACAGGCAAATTGCATTAAAAAACCCACATTCTATATTAGGAGAATTTAAAGTACCAATGCACATGATTTGCCTTTGAACTAACTTAATATTGTTATAAAAAACCCCAACAACAGCAACAAAAATATCCCATAACATGAAAATACAAAAAAAAACCCCTCCACAAAATAACTCAAGAACGGTTGGAACTGCTGGATCTGCTGGAACTTAGTAAAAATTTCCACATCGGAAACAGGAACAGTTAAAACTTGATGCAAAATACTAAAATACATGAGAAATATTAAGAAACTTCTTATCATATTATAATGCTATTATGCTAACATTTAGTGAGATCTCAATGACTGTATTTTGTTTTTTTCAGGAATCCTACTCCTGAAGAAAGTAACAGACATATAATATATTCACATATGATAGAAGAAATATTTAAGGGAATAAATTTACTTCTGACAAACAGAAGAAAGTTTAGGATTCATTTGTTCTGAGATGAATCAATGACATTTACAAGTGGATATCACAATCCTTAAACTCAGAATTCATGCTGCCCCAGCATTCCACATACTACAAGAAATCTGAAAACTAGCAAAAGGACATTTTTTCAAGCAAAATATATTAAAAGCAACCTTTATCTTAAATGTTTTGTATGAACAGAAATGGACAGAACTATGCATATGCAGCAAGACTAATGGCACATAGAATAAGATGCACAGAAGTAGCTAATGGCTCTCCTGATAATTAAAGAACTTACTACAGATCTATCTGTGGTAGAACATTTCTTTGATTCCATACTTATGCATATCAAATTCATACCATATTCAGTCAACACTGATTTTATTTTTTGTCTCATACAATATAAACTTTCAGACATTTCTGAAAAGTCCCTTAACTGAAGCTTGGCAATGAAGCTACATCAGTGAACACCTTGGCAAAAACCTCTACCAGCAAAAATTCATGTACCATATTATCTGGAAAGCATGCAACATGACAGAAATAAATGAGTTTGCCTGTAGATTCTTTTTATGTTTTGGTTGTTTTTTTTTTTTTTTTGTATGCTTTTTATAATTGCAAGTGGAATAGTTCCTTAGAAATCTGTAAGTCTGGAACAAAAGACTGTTTAGGACCTACTGAGAAGAATGAACAGAAAATGTCATAAGCAGAAATATAAGTGAAAGTAGCACAGAAGAAAAAATGTTTTAAAGTCAATGTCTTCCAGTCAAGGTTTAGTAGTCTGGAAAGAAACTGTATGACCCTAAGAAAGCCAAAGGAAAAGACTTGACATGGTTGGGAAGCCATGAAGACACAGATTATTTTACACAGACATAGAAACAATTCAGGTCTATAAATCCGGACATCGCAGTTATAATGAAAGGTAATAGAATTTGGCTAATGGACAGCCTTATAAAGAATGAAGAAACAAACTGGAAGAGGGCAGTGGAGAGGAAAAATAAAAAAAAAAAACAATAAGAAATCCTGTCATAGAGACAACTTTGTACATTTCACTGAAAAGAAATGTGTGTGTGCTGAATATGAACACTACTTTTGGTTATTATTTGAATATAGCATGAAAGTAAATCACGGAACTAAGGAATGACAGTATTCTAACAGGTCTTTAATCATCTTCATTCCATTATTGATTATAAGAAAAATTTAATTATATCTATGTAATTTTTTTCCCTTTAAAACAGCAATTGCTCTTGTTTGTTCCTATCTGTAACACAGTTACAAGAAAATTCTTGTAAGCTATCTATGGCATTTAAAATTACACAGAGAACTAGGCAAACACATCTGAACTCCAAATGCATCAGAACATTTCAGAGGCACTACAACCCTATGAAAACAACTCCATATTCACAAACTTAACACGATTCCCCTGCTCTGTAATACAAGCTGGAGACAAACCCCTAGGATAGTGATAAAAATGTTTTCTCCTTAGCACCACCGAGAGCTTAGAGTTTGCTTTTATAAAAAGCCAAAAGTGAACAAGCATTCATACTTATTACAAGTTTGTTTTTTTTAAGAATCTATTACTTAGAGTCAAAAATAGACTTTTTTTTCACTGCCCATGGAAAAGTTTAAAGCAAGCAATTTAAAGATTATGCACTCTTTTCTGTCATCATTAGATACATCCATTTATTAACAGACTGTACTGTTGGTTCTGTTGTAGTTAATTTGTAGTAACTCATATACAATGTGTTTTAGATTTGTTAACCAAAACAGTGTAGATAACACACCAAAGTTTCAGCTACCACTGAACAGGGCAAGCACTACTGCATCATATGGTGTACAGAAATATGGAAAATCTTTATGCTTTTTTGGAAAAATCTTGTTATAAAAATTGTTCCAGCACAATATCAAGCCCTACTGAATGGAGATAATAATAACATCATTTGAGAAATTCAGCTTTGAAAATTCAGTAAAAAATATTTGTTTTTTATTTGAATATTACATTTCCATTTAATAACCCTTAATTTAAAAATTTAATTTCTTACTTATTAAATTGTTTGGATAAAATCTTCATAGATTGAATAATAACATTAATTAATAAATAACAATTATTTATCCATCTTCTAAATAAGAAAAGGAAAGAAAGCTTCTAATTGTCTGGCAAATTATTTGATTTAGAACTGACTATAATTGACTGCTCTTTTCAAGACTGAACACATTGGCCTACATTGTATCCAGAAAGGGATGCTTGGCTTTCCACCAAACTTCTTCTACTTTATCTTTCTTGCATTTTATTCTTGTGTTGACAAGCTGAACACAAATACTATGAGCAGTGGTTAATTCCCAATTGATACTGTGTGCATGTGAAAGTGCACATGATATCAGAAGCATTAAATCTCATTAATCATTTTGACACAAAATGCCAAACATGAGCAGCAGTAACAATACATAAATTTTGAGTCCAATATAATTGGTCAGCAGGAATTTCTACTCTTGTCTTGCCTGAATTTAATTTTTATGACATATAAATAAAGCATAAAAGGCAGGATATTTATGAGGGGGAAATTGCTAATTAAGTAATTCTAGTTGAGACTAATCTTTTATTTCAAAAGTAAGGAGAAAACATGTTGATGAGAAAAAAAAGTATTCCTTGTGTAACAGATTGTATCTTTCCCCCAACAAACAACCAAACACTATTTTTGTATGCCAAGAAAGCTATATAGCAATGTTTTTCATTTATTCTGCTGTGGAAGATTCTTTTTGCTGATAATTTACCAATTCATTTTCAGGATATTAATATGTCCAGAAATGTATAGTAGAAATTTAACCTGTCTTCTCGACTGCACACATTCATTATTATTTTATGATTAAAAATTTACCAACCCAAACACAAACATAACCTTTATTCATCCATTGCTCTGACTCAACTTCTAAACCCTCTAAGGTACATACATAAACGTTGCTTATGCCTTAGCTTAATTAATAATTTCCCTTTTACGGAGATAGTCATAGGAGTGGTTTGGACCTAAAAATTTTGATACAGTAAGTAACAAGTAAGAGGAAACATATAATCAATCCATAGTTACTATGCAATTGACATCTGAAAGACATTTCTGTTTTACTAACATACCATTTAGTGTGAAAAAATAAAATATTTTAAATGCACACTGATGCAGATGTTTTCATGTATAAACCTTTGCACATAGTATATATCTTTATTAAATTTTAGCAATATATACTCTCAAATAAAAATAACACTGGCACTTGAGTAACTATCCTACTTTTTAGAGATGTTATTGTTTTAACAGCTGTCAACAGGACTGAAAACCAAACAATTTAGGAAGAATTCAGCTTAGTCAACATTCTTTAGCCATTTAAAGATAAAATTCTTGTCAAAGCTACATAAACAGGCTACCCCTACAGTGAGTGCTAGGTAGGAATCATCAAAAAGTGTTTCTTCTCAGTTATCTTAGCTATCATTTAAAAACCAGAATAACCATTCTAAGGATATTTTGAGGACATGGTTCTTACATAGGATGCCCAGGTTGACTGTACTCCTATATATGGACCTAGTTTTATGAAATAAATCTGGTCTAAGTACTCTAACTACAATTTTATAATACAGGTATCACCTGGAAGCTTGCATTGACAAAAAGTTCAAGTACTAGTCATCTGAACTGGTAAATGCTGATTTAAATTTATACCCAGATTTCCTAACCTATTGAGCAAAATGAGAAGAGTAAGCATTGTGCCCTCAATTTGAATTGTTTTCAAGTATAGACTATGATGTTCATTGATAGTTATAATACTAAATATATTTTAAAAAGGTTAAAAAAATTACTAAGGATATATGGAAAATATGAGAGTACATTAAAAAGAGGTGTATTTACCATGCTTTTCCATGCTGTAAATCTGCAAGTCCATGGACAATGACTACACATACAAGCAAATGAAAGCAGCTGACCACGTACCCACACACCTTGGCAGAGGTGCACTCCACACTCGTCGTCCACCACCAAGACAAATAACCTCTGAAGCTCCTTCTAAACGATATCCAGATGAACAGGAGAATGTCAGAGTATCTCCAACTCCAAAATTAAATCCCATTCTGTTACCAAATTGTGGGATCCCAGGATCTTCACAAGGTTCAAGATTATACTCTGGAAATAAGAGCAAGTCAATTTGTATGAGAACATTTTCTCTACAAGTGATACATGTAATCTTGCAGTTTGGTAATTTCTTTATATTTCCACCTGACTATCAATGCAGGCATCAGATTTTAAAACAAAATTAATGTGTGAATGTTAAATTGATAATTATACAATGTCAAAAAATAAGGCAATACATTCATAATGTTTTAAAGATACATCACACAACATGGTTTATCATTCTCATAAGAGCCATAAATATCTCAGGTAAATAAAACAAATTAAAACAATGGCACAAGAAAAACTAAATAATTGACACTTGAACTCATCTGGAATTTTACTAACTGAAATTAGACTAGTTCTGTTTCCTCCCCTCACCTGATAATGTGTCTTGCACTTTACTGCAATCTTATTATCATATAGCACAAATGTGCCCTCTGCCTCTACAGAGGCACAGAGACTTGCTTACTTTGAAATTATTGTGCTTAGAAAACAATTTATATAATGCAATTTTTCAGTATATATATTCATCAAAATAACTTTTTTTCTTTATATAACCTACAGAAAAAATCCCCAAAAAGCAACTTTTCAGGAGGCAGGTATTACAGGTATTTCCTTACCAGAGAAAGAAATATTAAATCCTTCATATGATATTGAAAAATCAGAAATAAAGCGCAACTGAGCCCTGAAATTTCCATAGAGACCAGCATTGATTGGTGAAGGAAGCTCTGAGCCAGTCAGACGTGCCAATGGCTGTGTGAAACTTCCATTCTCTGTTATTAATAAGTAGTCATGATGATCCTCCAAATGAAAGGTGTAGAAGGTGAACTGTACACCTATCAGGAAAAGTAAAATTAGATTTACATATCACCATATTAACATCCATGTAAGTAAGCCAGAGTTAAGATTCATGCATCTCATTATGAATCACCATTTGGAAAATGAAGATAATCCATTTTCTAAAAATTAGTATAGTTTCTGATTTTAGAATTAAAATATCTTTGCAGCAGGTTTTATTTTGACACAATCTTTCACTTTTGCCGTTAGCTGCAAAATATGGACATCTGATTTATAGAATTCAAAGACATATACTTTCATTTTTGTGTGAAGTCCAACAGTGCACTATGTACGTTCAAAACTACAAACTGTTTGTGGCAGAATACAAAAGGTAATCCTTATTTCTTACAATGACCAGTATCCTTGCATAGCAGCAGTGAAAGGTTACAAAATATGTGATTTTAAATTCCAATGGAACATACAGTAGCAGCAGCACTTCCTCCCAAAAAATGGGAGGCCTCCTAATAAGATGTGACATATATCAACAGTATGATATTTTTGCCAATCATCATATATAAATCACACATCTAGAAAGGTTGATATACCCTGGAACACAATAGCAATAAAAATACTTAAAATATCAAGACAGACATTCAAATCACTTATGTATTTCTAACTAAGAGTTAGACCATGATCTTTAGGTAGAATACACAGAAAAGCTAAGAAAAAGAAATAGAAGAATCCATTAGCTAGCATAAGTGATTACTGATACCTCTAGTGTAATACCATTTTCAGTTTCATCATGTAAGTTATAAACCAATGATTTAGGCTCTGTCAGATTTAGAAGCTTTCAGTACAATGTCTGCTACTGGGTTGGTTTTTTAAATAATATTCCTGAGGTTGTCTGAATAGCATTAAACATTTATGTCAATGCAACTTGATCAAGCCTAAGAAACACAGCTTGTAAGGGTATTTGGATGCAAGGACACTTTGTTTTTGAACCTAGTCAAGCAGTTTTCAGTACAGGAAGCAAAGGCAAGAAATAAGAGAAGTAATGAATGGTATGCACACAGGCATAAGCTTTAATGAGCAGGATTAAATGGAGATACTAACAAAGACCAGAGTTGTTACATTTCTGACTGATGGTAAATTAAATGTATCACTGGAATCTTAAAGCAGTTAAATCAGAACTTAGTAACTGATGATAATAGCAGAAAGAATATTATCTTGGATCTCATGAGAATTAGGAATTTACTGTGGAGGACTTGAGGGAATTTGTGAGATTATGTAAAACTGAAGATGACATTTTTTTTAAATGGCAGTTGGAAGACCTCAAAACTTTTTGTGAGATGTTTTGGGCCAAAGGAAGATAAGGAAAGGGATCATGCTAGGTAAGAGAGAAAAAAGTGTGGGAAAAGAGAGAGAGTTAAGCTTCTCTCAATAACCCTTCACCTAACCACTGCAGCCTGTCCTCTATTATTTTAAAACTCTATTCCTAGCTAGTGCGCAAGTGTGTCTTCTGTCCAGAGGCTAAGCACATGGGTGACCACTTGTGAACATTAGTATGGACTGTCTGGAGAGCAGGATGAGATTGGAGACAACTGGATAAAAGACCATTGGTCACAGAGCAGGCAGATCCCAGCAGGATCTGGAGTCCAGCTCCTGGGTCATGATATGGAGAGCTGGGGGATCATATGCATGTGCACGAGTGAGTGTCTGTCACTTCTAGCAAATTCCTTTTCCCCTCAGCCCAAGCAAAGAAATAGGATTTAGTTACCTGTGGTACTCATGTCTGTTTCAGTGCTGTTGGTGTTTCTACATGTGCCAATAAGGCACTTGCCTCTATCCTTGTCAATCTGTTTGACCAGCCATAAATATATATATGTGCATATCAGCATCTTTGGAAAACATCCTTAGTCTTGCCAGCAGCTGGACATACAGATGGGAGCAATTGGAAGAAAACCTTTGATCTTGGAGACCTGTCTTTTACTTCCCTTTAAAGAGACTGAAGAACCATTCAGCTTTTTCAAGTAGATACCCCCTTCTCGTATCTCCACGCACACCACACATTCCCTCCAGATCCAGAAAAACACATGCTTACTTGGTAGCACTGATATAGAAATTACTGGATGGAATTTTATCTTATGCTTATGGTAAAAATAAATAATCCAAAATATTTATTCTGCCTTTTAAAAATTCTTAATTTTCTAATTACATGAGCACAGCCATTCATCTATTTTGATCATCCTTTTTATTCTCCCAGATTGTGTGAGAATACATTGGCAAAAATCACACACGGCATTCTGGAACTGAGATTGGGTTGCATATCTTTTGAATTAATGTATATCAATTAAGCGTTTGAATTAATAAATTCTTAAATGTCTGTGTTTTTTTTAACTTACTTCATATAGGAAGCAGTGGTGATCTGACATGAAAAGAGCTCTTAAAAACCCTGTGTGATATATATATAGAATAAGACCAAAATTCAGCTCATATTTGTTGCATTTACTGCACTCCAAATTGATTTTGGCCCTTTTTGTGCATGCATGTATATATTGAAACAACAAAATCAGAAATGCCAAAGAAAATTTTATGGCAGTAACCCAAAATAATGAAATTCCTGTGAATCACAGCTGAGCTTCACTGAGTATTGTTCAAACATCAGACTCAAGGTTTAACTCAAGGGAATGTTTCAATCAATTTTCCAGATTGCCATGACATTTTTAAGCAAAACCCCAAGGTATATTCCAGCAGTAGCTGTACAATTTAGTTTTCTTCAGAAAATATTCTAATCGCATTAATATATGCTGTATGACAGATTGTGTCTTCCCCAGAGAAGAATTTTAAAAGATATGTTCAGGTAGATTCCTTCTTATTCTGCATTACATGCCCCTTTTTTCATTAGGGGAATATTTAAAATCTGAAATGAAGATAGGAAGACATAGCACTATAAAATGTTGCTTCTCAATGTTATAATGCAAACTGCTGGGGGATGGGTAAATTAACTGATCTAATAATAAATGTTTTAAAACATACCACTAATACTCCACAAATTTCATTTCACCATACATTTAAATTGCATTCTAATCACAGACAAAATGCAATAATTATTGTCAAGATGTTTTCTTTTCTCTTCATAATAGTAATTAATAGACATATTAACTATATTTAAAACAAATGTTCCACTATCTAATTAATAAATTTAAAAAAAAAAATTATATCAAGTTTCAATGGACATTCAAGAATCATAGTGCTGGTCCACATGAACACAAATGAAAAATTAATTACAAAACTTTGGATACACTTGTAGAATAAAATTAAAACCATGTATTTTTATATTAGAATAGTGTTATTTAAAACAGTATATACAAACACAGAAACTGTTTCTCCTAGCAATACATGTCCAGATATAAAATATACATCAGAACTAAATATATGCATTTAATTACCTCTTGTTATGTAATAGCAATATAAGTTGTAACATAAAGCTGTGTCTATTAAAAAAGTACCTCACAGCATCCTGGAGCTATAAGTTATATACTTTTTCTTGGCAGTCTGACATGAAACTACAAAACTTTGTGCAAAAACACCACAAAAAGTCTAAAGTAAAAATCATCTCACTAGTCAGTGGCCAGTAGAAGATACTCCTTGAGTTTCTGAAGTTGAAATTATACTAGACATCAAAAAATAGAGCAGAAAATGAGACATCCAGAAAAAAAAGTAGGTTTTTTTTCATCCCTCTCACTAAAATAACCTATTTATGTGTATGGGATTAGTTTTTCTAAATGGTTACTACATAAAACTTAGTCTCTCAGTCTCCCTATAGACACTTCATCTGGGGACTATATTTTAACCCCCCGGGACATTAGATGATAAACAGGTGCCTTCAGAGGACAGTTCATTCCATCTACCTTAGATACCTTTTCAGGGTGCAATGACTCATATCCTGAAGATATACACATTTATCCATTAAATACAGAAGTGTTCTAATTCACTAGCTCACTGTGACATAGAATTTTACTGTTAGAAATTTAAATTAAGTAAGCCTGTGTCATAAAAGGAGAGATATCTTCCGCATGCAGTACAACAGGAAGAGCTTAAAGAATTAATAGTTTTTTGCCAACAAGTACAAAATATGAGAAGTTCACACACTATTTCCTACTCAGAGAAAATCCTCACTCTACATCTTTTTTCCAGCAGCTCATTGAGCAGCATAGTCAAATTGCAACATTGCATTCATACTTAATGTTTTTCCTTAATAACATTCCCATATGATAAAACTTACAGAATCATGGGTCATTTAGGCTGGAAAAGACCTCTAAGATCATTGAGTCCAACCACTAATTCACTGTAGGGTTTCAAAGTGTCCCCACAGAAGCAGATAGCTTCTAGCTTTGGTTACTGTAAAAACCTTGGGAAAAACAAACAAAGGAGTCTAGGCAGGAGCCAAGACAAAAGGACAAGATAAGGCTGTCTTTACCTTATGCATAGCTTTTAGCAGGGGGTTAGGTGAGGAGAATGTAATCTGTAGCCCTTAGAAATGCAAAACATGTAACCCTAAGAGCCCTGAGTTTTGCAACTGCTGAGCTACTGGTTTGTAACAGTATATAAAGATGTGCCTTGAACAATAAATTCGGCTTTACTTGCACCCAGTGAAGTCCACGAATCAATCACCGACAATGCACCACTTCCACGTCCACCACTAAACCATGTACTTAAGCACCACATTTACATGTTTTTTAAACACCTCTAGGGATGTCACTTTCCTGGGCAGCCTACTTCCATATTTCATAACTCCTTCCATGCTTTACAATTACTGCCCTGGTCCTGCTGGCCACACCATTTCTGATGGAGCTCAGGATGCCACTGGCCTAGTTGGCCACCTGGGCCCACTGCTGGATCATGTCCAGCTGCTGTCAACCAGCACACCCAGGCCTTTTTCCACTGAGCACCTTTCCATCTACTCTGCCCCAAGACTGCAATACTGCATGATATTGAATCAAACAAGAATGTGATTGTATAAATACCTGTGTGCATATATGCATCAGCATATATGTGCCGATAAATATCTGTATTTGTACTACTATGTCTTCCCCTGTACATTTTATTTCTGTAAATTTGTTTTCTCAGGAGTCTCATTATATATGGTGGGTTTTCTTAACAGCCTTACATAAAATGTTATAACACTGAGAATTTCACCTTTTATTTATGCCAACTTGTAAGTGTTTCTCTAGCTGATGTTTTAAGCAAAAAGATAAATCACAAAAAAGCTACTTCATTTTCTTATAAAGAAAACAAGAAAAGACAACCAAAAAGAAAAAACCCAACCAAAACTTACAAGTACTTTTCTTCATAATCCCATTTTTAATTTAAAGAAAATTAAAGTGTTAATAAAATGTCTTTCAAGAATCCTGAAAAATGTGGCTTAATCTGACCTCATTTTTACTGTAGAATTCACATCATTTTCTGTCATGTATTACTCCATGAAGCTAAACTCTTATCCATCTCTGCTACTTGCCTTCAATTCTCTGATTATAAAGCTTGTGCTGTTACCCAGTGACTTCAGACAGAGTGCATGATAACTGATTACAGGTCTAACAGTTTCTTTACACTTTCTATAAGTTTTCCTTGCTTATCCAGAAGAACAAAAGATCCACACTCCCTTATATTCCTACATCTCTAAAAGCCATGTATTATACCTAGAGGTAACGAGGGCAAATGTAGCATGTGATGTAGGATCAGTAAGTTCAGCAGGCTTTTTCACTGTGGATATTTAGAATCAAATTACATTGACACAATGGCATAATTTAATAGTAAGAGAGCCTATGGAACAGCTGGAGCAATAACTTTGAGAGATACACTTTGTCACTTTAACGCTTTAAGGAGTTTTAAATGGGACAACCAGTCAGAGTGATTTAACATCTAGATGAGGAACTATCACACTATTTGTACCAAACAGAATAATGGGATTGCAGAGCAGCACAACTCTCTGTATGTGAAGTCTTGTTTCTATGTTATCAGTAACTCTTTCTTAGAGGAATACACCATCAGCATACTTTGTCACATTTTTCATGCCCTTCCAGAGAACACTGATGAAATCCAGAATTGAACTTGTCTTCCTTCATCTGCCTTTCATTCCTTTTTCCGTATACTTTCCAGTGTCAAAATATAATGCTCTTTTTTGTGTTCTTATCAGCTTACTCTACCTGTATTCAATTTCTCTTACGACATCTCTGTCAACATTAAATCTTATACCTCTCTAGCTCTTTCCATTCGTAGTACAAGAGTACTGTGCAGTAACTCCCATATTTAATATAAAATAGCAACAAAAACCTGAAAGTGTGATCCATCTCATCCAGGACCAAAACCTTTCCTTTGAAAGCAACACATTATTTCTAGGAAACTCTGCTACCTGGAAATACCAGCTTCTATTTGTGTCCTGATCATTATTTAACCGCTCAGAGAAGAGCTAAAATCAGTACTATGTCTTTTTCCTGAAATCCACCTTCAACAAATAACAGCCTCCTTTCCTTCATCTTCTGTGATCACTCATTATGTAATTCTTTCTCACTGACCTTCCATTCTGTGGGAAGTATAAGGGCCTAGTCCACTTCTGGAATTTTAGAAGTACTACAAGAAAGTTAAACAAACCCAAAAATCAGCAATGCAAATTCAAGTGGTTTAGTGCTAACCTAGGTCTATTCTAGAGCAGAGGATACTGGACTTATATATTTTAAAAAAATAAAAAACAACAAAACACCAAAAAAAGGTGGAAAAAGAGAAAAGGATTTCTTTACCTTTTCCATGAGTAACATCCACAGTCCATGTGCAATTCAGTGAATTTGGATATAGATCAGGATAACCTGGGGATAAAATTGTTCCACTAGGTCCTCTAACATCTCCACCACATAAAGCTAGAAACAAAGAAAATAATAATAATAATAATAATAATAATAATAGAAGAAAACATACAGATAAGATAAAATGTGAGAAAACAAACCTAAAAATTTCTGCCTTTAAAATTACTTAGAAGTAGTTGCTCAAATGATTTAGCAATTTCAGATATAACTGCAGGCCATTTTTATACAATATAAAAAGAAATACAATCAGTGATTAATTAATATGTGTTTAATAGGCATAAGAAAATCAAAATCAAGTTTCCTTAGCTGTTTTGTCATGTTTTCCGGTGACTGTGAAAGTTGTAAGTTCAGCAGATAGATAAAGGCATATGATACAGAGCCAAACAATATCACTTCAGCAGAAGCCAAGGTTGGAGTCTTAAAATGGTGGATCTTGGCTATTGAAGAATTATTTTCTTAAAATATTTGTGCAGGAAAGGTTGATATGGTTTCTGGTATATAATTAAAATTACTGGTTTTTTGTTCATATCTACAATGTTAATGATAATGACAGGTTCCAATATAAGAATAAGCCTTTCTATAGTTTCATTAGCAACTTTATAAAAGTAATCAGTAATTGAGCAATTAAAAAAATAAATTACAGACTGAATTAATGCAATATACAAAAATTTAGTCATTGCAACACCGGCAGAAATATCTTCATAATTTATAGTTTAATGGTCGAATTTCCCTTCCAGGGTTTTTGAAATACAATATTAATGGAATAATTTTTAGTAAGGGTCTTGTACCTTAGAATTATCATATATCAATAACAGTTATTAAAATTCAGTACCAAGGAAGTTATTACATCAGAGTTCTCTGAATATAGATTATCTCAGAAGGGCATACATCATAAAACAAATGAGTAGTTCTGTGGTTTTTTCCCCTCAAGATTAAAAGCATATCTTGTTTTTATTTTTCTTAGCCTAATTATATGCACTACCAAAATTATTTTGTAGAAATTAGAATAAATAAAATAGTGAACTACTGTCACCAGATTCAGGTCAAATCATCTAGATAGGTCTAGTATTGTTGATTGTAGTTCTCCATATGAGCAGTCCTTCCAAAGTAATGAACACAAATCTTCTCTTCTCTTTAGCAGATGTTAAAGGTCTTGATAGGCAGTTTTGGAGAGATGTAAACGGAGCTACTTGTCTGTAATTCCAGTCGATACAAATATCAAGCCCTCTTCTCCTTGTTCTATAAGCTGTCACTCACCTTATTACTGGTGTCTGTGCTTCCCACCCTGCTGCCACAGCCATGAGGGTGAGAGAAGGAGCCTGTCACAGGCTGGAGGAGCAATGCCTCTTTTTGAGAGATGCTGCCCCACGTGCACTAGCTGATTTAACCTGCTCCTACCCCTCCTGTAACATCAGTAGCATCTACTAATGCAGAACTCAACAATATGAATCGTAAAGGGGGGAAAAGTTTGGCCTTTCAGTGTGTGCACAATCATCTACACACTTCAGAAGAAAGGTGCTGTGAGTAATTTGTTGCATCATGCTGTTTCTTCTGCTATATCTTGATATTTCTGCTACTTATAGCAATTTCAGCTATACATTGATGGAGGATATGAGGGAAGTTATACCCCTTATGCCTTTGCTATTAATGTTATATATTTGAGAATGAATATATTGACATGTCACAATTTTTTGCTTGTAGATGTTTGTTGCATTCGTTTGTGGGCTGTGGTGCTAATGAGCGACACAGAGACCCCAGGCAAGTGCGAAGGAGAGCCCTTTATTGCAAAAAACTCCGCCTTTTTAAGCCATTAGTCAGTTATCAGTTTACATTTTTAAGGCACGAGAAGCCCAAGTCAACCAATCACCAAACACCACGAGGTGGACATGTGAATGTCACACAGCAGTGTCTGAGCTTCTCATGTCCCTCTATTCTAGCTGAATCATACTCCCATAGTTCCCCCTTCTGCTTAGCCTAAGTAACAGGTGGGAGCCATCTTACATGGCCTTTTCCTTTACAAAGCATTATCTATCGGTAACAGATGTTCATAATTGATTGGAGGGCAAACCAGACAGGGAATGACAAGAATATCCAGAATGCACCATCTGTCTTACCCGGTACCTAAGCAGACATTTGTGTCAATGAAATACATGCATTTTCCAGACATTTCAGTAACACCGTAGAATGTTTTCATAAAAATAAATTATTTTTCATAATAAGGTTATGGCACTGCATACCATCATTATCTTCAGGGCACTAAATGAAGACAAGTATACATTTAATTAATTTTTTTTATAGATCAGAAATGCAACTTCATCCTTTATCCTAGGATGAAGCCTGCCCTGTCTTGCCTAGCTAAAATTTGTTTGCTCATTCTAACTAACTGTATTTCTGTTTCAAACATGCTTACTTGTCTAGATAGCCTCATGATTGTTTTGTTTGTGCTCTTTCTTCTGCCAACCTTCTAGCCTTTGCTGGCCTAGTTGTAAGACAGAAATTTGCAAATCCAGTACCACAGGCTGAAATAAGACATTCTAGGACCACAGTTGCCCAATCTCTTCATTGCTGCCACAGGCAAATAACCTCCTTCCATATTAATTTTCCTCCTCACTTCTTTGATGAAGAGACCGTATAGGCAAACACTGCCACCTTATCATCTGACCTTGCTGTATTTAGACATTAGCAAAACAAAGTCAGGGCTGTGACAGCATGTTATTGGAGCTTCTGATGGTATCTACTTCATCCATTAAATAAGAAAATATAGTCAGCTTTTACAATCGTGGGATATAGACCACACGAATAATATATTTTACAGGGGATATTTGGAAAACCTTTCAGGAATGCAAATAGTAACAAAACATCTATGGCATGCCATCAGGCCCTCAGTGTAACTCTATGAAGGCTAGCAGATGGCAAAAAAAGGCATCAAGGGACCAGCCTTTTAGAAAATAAAGCCAAGTCGACAAATCTGAAATAGTAAATGTGCAACTGGCCCTGATAAGATGGCAAACAGCCCAAGCATGCAATATCACTACTAGTATTCTGACTGTTTTTCAAAGTGTAATGGAAAACAGAAGCACATAAAAATAAGAACAGCAAAGGATAAACACACATATTTCCAAATTCTACCTTTCTTTTACTTTCTCTGACTATACAGAGATGGAAGGCAGGAAAGAGTAAAAGTAGAATGAATATTTAAGCAAATAAGTGAAGCACTATCTTTGATTCCTAATGTGAAAAATGGAATATTAACACAGTAATTACTTTGGTTTTTATGCAGTCAGAGAAGCTGAATCAAGACATGCCTGCATTACTGTTTTCCAAATAGTGAGAAACAAAATTTTAAAAAAAAAATTAAAAACCCAAAACTAAACAAAAAAGAATAAGAAAAGGAATAAAAAAAATAAAAAGTAACGAGAACAAAAAATAAAAGTGACCATATGAAATACAGATAGGTACCTGGAAGTATAGTATAAAGCACCTCTACAACACTGTGCTGATCAGAAATGATGTAAAAATTTAAGAAGTTTTGGATAACGATGAATAAAGATTCTAATTTAATAGTGGAGTTTGGTGACTCCTTCAGATGTTCAGCTGGAATGAACTGGGTTGATTACTTACACTTTCTTTTGTTGTAATTGCATTAATTTTGCTCAGTAACATGATCAATCACAAAAAAAGTGACAGCAAGCAAGCCTAGTTTAGAAAATGGCCCAATATATATTTTGAAAATAATTTCAGGCCCAAACAATTTTGGAACCTTTAGCCGGGCTACTCGTGTCTCAGCAGGAGACATGCAGGCCATGCTTCATCACTAAAATACATTAATAATTATAATAAAAACACCTGACTTGTGTCATTCATAGCAAAATTCCACTTCAGGCCATATTTCATGCTACTATGAAACTGTTCTGGGAAATCAATCTTGTAATACTAGAAACAGTCTTACAATTTCTAGCCTAAATTTATTCATGGTCTATTTTTACCCATCTGATCTTCCGCTAAATTGTCATTATGTTCCATTCCCTCTTGGAGTCTCACTTGGGAAGGCTGGGAAACCACATAAGAATCTATGATTTTGGATCACTAATGGGATGGGGTTTTTTAAATCTACTTCAGTAGGATATGTTTTCCATCTCTAAGATTAACAATTGTAAATTGTAAATTAAAATCTCATTAACAATTGCAAGGGCTTAGCTGTCTTGCCACAGCAGCTATGCTACAGAAAAATATCGCTATGACACATTAGGTAAAGACATTTTTGTTCATATTTGGTTGGTTTTGGTTTTCTTCCATTTTATTCTCACACACCCTCTGTTCTGATTTTCACGTATTTATCTTTTACTGCACAAGTCAGTTTGTATGTTCTATTCCGGCAGGGGGCAACCTGTATAGCTAGCTTAACACTTATTCACAGAAAACCCTCTTAAAGTTTGCTTTGCATGCTTTTATACCATGCAGTGAAATTCAACCACTAATTAAGTTTGCTGTTACCTGAGGTCTACAACTGCAATTTACTATCTATTTAAAACTACTTCATTTTGATGTAACACAAGTCAATCTCAGAGTTATGAAGAGTATAGCAAAATGAAATGTCAAGAAATCTGAATGGGAGAGGAAGGGGTCCCCATATCCAAAAAGGACAGAAAATATCAAGAGATTGTATGAGTTATTTCAGTAAATCATAGAAAATAATACAGAGCTATATATAAAAATAGATACATATATATATATATATATATATGCATTTTTCAGTGTATTTCAACAGTGTTCACCAGTAATTCAGTTTTTTAAAAAAATCAAACCCCAAAGTGTTTTAATTTTTTAGCCTGATTGAAGATGGTGATATCTGTGAAATTAACATTTTTCACATTTTAGAATGGTATCACCTATTATTTCTTATGTAAAGACTTTTCAAAAGACTAATCATAAATCACCAACCACAACTCAGATGCTAACATACAATGATGCACCTCAATTTTCTCAGAAAAGATAAAATAATTTTAAGAAGCAAAGCTTTCAGGAAAATAAAATGCTTCTTTCAATAACTTCAGTTTGTTTTAAGTACAAATAATAGAAAACTACTTGATTTTCAGAGGTAATGGAAAGAGAAAACACAGAACTATAATTGATTAGTAATAACAATTACTTTGAATCATTGAAAACACTAATAACATACGCTAGTTTAGAAAGAACTACAGAGAAAAAAATATTTATATGGAAATATGTTTTTGTATATATAACTAAACACAAATACATATGTGCACAAATACACAGAGGCCTCATTACATTCATTTGCTTAATTGACTCTAACTTCCAATTGAAAGTATAATTCTAAGATGACTTTCATTTGTTGTGCAATTGGATAATAAAAGTGGCATATAAAATAGAGTTTAAAATTATTGAAACAGAGAATTAGAGTTTGAATTTTATATACTGTGCTTCACAGACCAAGAAACTTCACCATTTTTCTTCCCTAATTATAGAAAATGTAACGTATCTTAAAATGGGATGTAGTTCAGTAGTGGTAAATAAATAACGATATGGATGTTAAATTAACATATTCAGCTTCAAGAAAAAAAAAACCAAAAAAACCTTATACTTGAGATATATTACACAAGAGATTCATTTAATAGAAACTAGTGTAGCCTGGATTACTCACAATATAAACTTGCATTTTTACCTTCTTATTTAAATCTAAAACAGACCAGACGTGCTCTCCATTTCCAGTTCTGGTCTTTACCACAGTGAATATTTGAAGCAGGTTTTTTAACAGCTGTATTTTAATGGAAGTATTATTTTTTATCTTAGAGATGTCAACAGAAAGGACATAGCACCTCAGCATTTACCCTGAATATGTTCCTCATGTACTGTGTAAGTCATATCTGCTAATTCATTTGGACATTTAAGGGTTTCCAATATAAACATTAAAGGTTTTTTATCTTGCTTGAATTATTTTCATTCTATTTATTAATCTTCTTAAGCAAATGAAGATCAGGTGGAATGACAGTATTTATTTTTAATTCAAATACTGAATAAGAATTATCTATTAGCCTTCAATTTCATTTTATGATGAAGCGAATAAAGAACACTTTACACTCATAATTAGGTACCTAACTTTTACATTCATTTTCCTGTAATTTTTGATGGGATAAATACAATAATTCATATACCGAGTAGAATAGGTTTCCTCACACATATTCAAAGCTTAAAAGCAAAATTTTCTTATAGTATTCATACAGAAAGGACAATGTAACATATAATTTGGTCTCTTTAGTTAAGCACTGGAAGGTGATTATAGTCAAGAAATTGAAGACTTTGCAGAAATACAGGTAAAACGTGAATCATATGTAGTTGGTAGACGAGAATGGTATAAAGGTAATACAAGCAATATTTTCTCAGCAAAGCTAATAATAATCTATTTTATCTCTTTTTTTGTTATGTTTACCTGTGCAACATCCAAACACATCATGAAAACATTAGTTTACACTCCTTCAAAGAATAGTATTTCAGTCAACACCATGTTCTACTTTTAGGAGGAGCTTGCTTTAAGAAGTCTAAAATTTTTCCTTTTGTACTCACTTCACCAAAATGCACACACTCATGAGTTGTCATGACCTGTCTGCATAATTATCATGGTCTGTCACCACATCACTACATGATGTAATTATAAAAAAAGAAATGCAATTATCAAAAAGAAAAATCAAAAAAGAATTCTTCTCCAAAGAAACCACCAGAGTAACATACTGAATGAACAGTAATAGTGATTGGTGTGTTTATTAGTGGCATGATTAATACAAACCCATACTCGCAGTTCATGTGAAGAACAGCCCATTTAGCAAATGCCCTTTTTTCCCTGGGGTGCAAGGACTCTGGATTGTTTAACAAAACATTCCACCAAAGAAATTCAGCAATGAAATTAAAATTATATCAACCATACACTGATTAAATTTAGCAGAATAAATGTACTCTATCCTACCTTTAGAGCATATTTATTGAATGGACAATTGCCATTTAGCATTGTGTTCTGGAGAAATTTCATTTACTTAATGAATTGCATGCTAGTTCAGCATTTTTAAAAAGAAATTAATCACAATATGTAAGTTTATTTCACAACAGAGCACAGTATTCATAGGGAGTGTGTTAATATCGTTTGTTTTACATGGTTACCATCTAGAGCCTATCACCATTCTGAGAAAACACATCTTAGTTTTATGGCCTATTCAGCAAAATATAGTCCCCTTGACTGCAAACTGTGGGAGCCCTGCAATTCTTCATTGCAAGAACCTGACTGAGATATAAATCTTTTAGAAAACGGGTTTGCAGAACTACAAATGGCCATTTTCAAGAAAGTGGTTATTTTTGCCCCTTTCTACCACCACAGATTTTGAATATTATCATATACTGACACTTTCAACTTACTGAAATATAAAAACCCAAAGCATTTCCAAATTATGCAATCTGAAGGACAAGGAAGTCGCTACTGCTTTTTAAAGAAAGTAACAAAATGGAAATGAATAGTTTCCATTGGTTCAGAGAGTTTCTTCATCATTCTTCATTCAGATTTTTCTTTCTAAATGAGTGTCCTAAGACATTAAGAACTCTATTAGAAAAATACACTCTCATGTGCATTCTGCAGCTCATAAAAGCTCATGAGATTTTCTTTGGTTAAATACTACCCCAGAACCAAATGGTTATACTATCCCTAAAAAAAATTTTTAACATGAAAAACATGTACCATGCTTCTAGGAAGGAAATGGTTTTAAGAAGTAAACATCTCAAATAATGCTACTTAATGAACATTAGAATCTACTTTCCTAATATTACATATGATTGATATCACCCCAACTGGGAAAACATTAAAATGAATGATTCAGATTACAAGAGATGACTGAAAATTTTTCAGATTTAATGATATGGCAGTGACCTGTTACTCGATGTTTGTCTGTTTCAATAATCATATGCTTAATCATCAGATATAATGTGGTCCTAATAAATTCCCACAGTGATTGAAAGGTGTCAAGTTCTGTTAACAAGCTAGAAACACAGTGATCATAATGAAACAGGAGAAAATGCAGTCTTTTAGTCAGGTACAAATAAATTTCATTTCATATTTTGTATGTCAGCAAATTTGTGTCCATAGATGGATACCCAAACACAAATATTTCTAGGCAGTAATAACTGCTTTACAACCAGATATACATAAACTTTGCAGTTAGCTCATAGATAAATAAATTCAGATAGATATACCTCCACTTATCTACAAGATAAAATAACTATATATTGTTCTCTGTTTTTATAATTATATGTCTCATTACAGAGAGATACAACATTTATTTCCTCTAACTATTCTTTTTCTTTCCTAAAAATCTAGATTTTACAGCCTCTGTCATTTAACTCATTTTGACTAATAACAGTTTGGCAAAATTTCAGCTTCAAGAAAGTACTCTTTGAAAGTACTCTTTATTAAACCTATTCATCCTTACCATCACAAGTTGGGAGTGGGTGACTCCACCAGTGATTTTTTTCACATAGTAAAGGCTCCTCATGACTCAGCCTATAGCCTGGATCGCAACTAAATGAGACCGTGGAACCTATAGAGAAGTCATGTCCATAGCGACGTCCATGCACTGGTATGCCAGGATCCAAGCAAGAGTACGTATTAACAGTTACACCTAGATTTAAAAAAAAGGAAAAGAAAATAGAAAGTTAAATAAAGAACCTATAGTTTTTTTGTAATTAATTTAAATAATTGGTTGAGATGTGAGTGGAAGTGAAGGCTTCATTATTATGCATTTATAGTGAATTATCTTTCCACTATTCTTCTCCATGTTACCATTATAAGATGCTATGAATAACAATTTGAATGCTGCCACTGTTGCAGAGAAAAACAAGGAAAATATGACATAATTTTCAGGACATTAGTTTGAGCCGATCTCAGTAACATCAAGTGATGCTGATATTGAAAAGCTTTGATCATCACCCAGAATTCTGATTTTCAGCCTTTAATTTTCCTGGTAAAAACTTGCTAACACAGCTGAAATTATTTTCATTTCTTTTGATATTGATATTTGAAACATTTACCTAGATCAATTATTTACATAAATCACACCCATACCTAGTGTTACTTGATATTTAAGACATTGAGAAGACAAAGAATATCAGAAAAGAGTAATGAGAAGTTGACTTGATAAAGGGAATTTCAATGTGTGATAAAAAAAAATCAAACCTTTTAGATTGTTTCCCAGTGAGATGTCCATATATAAAGCTCATATAAAGAAGTTAATTATGAAATAATCATGAAAAAAGAAACCCTCTATGAATAATACTGAAGTTAGTAAATTGTAAGAAGTATTCAGTTTAAGATTTGTTATAGGTGTTATTTCTTTCATTCCTACAGAAGTCATAAAATACCCTTCCTTACAAAGAAATCCAGTGTGGAAAGATATAATTAGCATAAAAGTTAAGAACATGTAAAAGATCTCAGCTTTCAATACATTATTTGAAGGGAAATGATGAAGAGGATACCATTGATCATTATCATTATTTTCATTCCCTAAAAGGAAAACGGAATTGGATTTTACTGGATGATACAAGATGAGAAACCAGCTAGAATTAAGCAAAAATAAAATGAATACTAGACATCTGTGTATAAACAGAGACTATTAAACAGAAAAGAAACTACTTAAAATTGTTTATTTTGCATACAAATGGTAAGAATATATATTTTCAGTGTTCTCTGATAGTATAAATTTACCTTTTATTCTTCACTAGTGTAAAGAGTACTGTGGGGTGTGAATCAATTTTACAAAAAACGGGATTTTATAATAAAATTGAAGAATTTATTTATAAAGAAATTTCAGGTTTCCTTTCCAACTTTATTTAATTGAAACAGTTTATTATTTGGAATAAGTGCAGATTTCCTCTTTTTGCTGTTCACATGCCCAAAGTATAATTTCTACCATTTAACATTATTAATTTCCTCTAAAAATGTAGCGGTCTCTGCTGGCATTATTAATCTAGTTTTCCTGATGTGCTAAGACAGCCTTCCTTCAAACTTCCTAACAGATGAGAATTTTACAAAATCAACATTTGTTCATAATGTAGAAGATGATAAAAATGGAATTTTGAGGGTGAATGCTAGGACAGTTGATCATTTTGGCATAATAGATTTTTTTTTTTCAATGAACAGCCTGAACTTAACATTCACTAGAGTTCAAATCAAACCGAATTTTATCTGGCAACATCACCTCCACACATATTATTTTCAATATCCTTATCATTAGTAGTCAGGAATAGTGAAAATTGCAAAAAATACGGTGAAAAATTGAGAATATCTGAAAATTTTTTTGTGAGAATTCGAACAAGGAGAAGTATGAAACAGGAATGGACAAACAATGTGCTTATGATATTTACTAAACAAATCAGATAGTGATTACCGTAAAATACTATTTCTCATATAATAAGGAATTATTACAACAGAAGTTATATTTAGAAAGACAAAATGTGAATTGAATTCTATTTCAACTTAAATGAATTTTAATAATTCATAAAATATGAAATCTTATAGATACTTTCTGCATCGTAGTTTATATGACTTTAATAAGGACAAAAGAATATTTCTATGTCAGAAAAATATAATATAAGCAGGTTTTCAGAACCCCAAAAAAACATAATCAAGCAATTCCATTTCTTGATTTTCAGGTCATTATGTAAACTGCATTTCCCACTACCTTCAGTTAGAGCTGCAAATATACCAATGAGAACACTAATTCAGTGATTTTCTTATATTTTTGTAATCTTCCTGATCTTATGCCATTTTGCACACACAAAAATGTATTGGTTAAATTATAAGAATATTAAGACACAAAAGCAGCCTCCAGAATAAAGGCATTTGCTTCTCATTCTCATACTTTGATTCTTAAAGCACAGAGAAGTACATAAATGACATTAAAAACAAATAAAATTATTGGCCATCCCTTTTGCAGTTTAACATTGCTAAATCTTTATCAGATTGAGAAATAGCAGGAATTTACCCAAGATGTGATCTGTAAATGACTAGGGTAAACACTGGGGGGCGGGCGGGGGGGGAATTGAATAACACAGTAGAGAATAACTTAATTACTTACTTTCATAGTGAATTTTGAATCCATTGTTAGAACGACTGTTATCAGTTGTAAAGAGAAGATACATGAAATTGCTGCTGCTAAACAGAAATTGTGGGACCTGTGTACCATTGTAAGATCCCAGAAGAGGAGATAGTAAGTTTGGTCCATCATGAACTTCCAAAACATCATAATTGAGTTCAGTCTGAAATCTGGAATTGAGGAAACACACAGAAGCACAAATTTAAAGACAGTAAAAACAAATTCAATAAACCCATATTTTTAAACCATGCACCTTTCCTGATAATATTTTTTCTCCACATACCTGTTTTGCAATATCAATAAAATAATATCCTATATAATTTATACAATAATAAAATTTCAGGTTAATGCCTTAGCAAGATTAGAAATAAATTTAAACTCCTTGAGCTGGTTTGTATTGCACAAAGCAAAAGTCAGGAACATATAAGTTTTTAATAAAGATTTATATTACTTGCATACACTACTTTATAAAACAAAATTATTTTTCTTTTTTGAATAATTAAGTAAATTATATGGAGGGTATGTTGATCTATTCTGCACAAATATCATCAAGGTACTTTGTATTATCAAAGAATCATACTCTTGAGTTCCTACCTTACAATCACCTATAAGCAGGGATAGAATTACTTGACTCTTGACTCCAGTGGCTGAGTGCCAGCTGAGATTCAGTCCAAAACAGTGACAGAAGTTATGGGAAAAGACCCCACAACTAAAAATCCTTTTTTAGAAAGCACTAGAAAACAAAATGCCTGTTTAAATATGGCATGTGTGCTGTCCCTGTCAAGTAAAAACTGAGTGTGATAGTGGTGCCAGATATCTCCTTGCTTGTCTTGTTTTAGACGGTATCAGCAATTCCAAACACCTGTTTGGTATTTTGACAGTATTTATCTCTTGCTGTGACAGACTTTAGACCAATGATACTCCTTTATAATGAACTCTGATGGATTATTGAAAAACCTTTTCAAGATTAAAAAGCAAGAATTAACAGCAAGATTTTACAAGGACCCTTCAGATATTCTTAATTCTCTCTCTGATTTACTTAGATGCCTAAATTGGCTTTGTGAAATCCATTCAAAAACTGCATGAGTAAAACCAATGTACTGAAGAACTCGATATTTCACTATTTGTGTCCCATGAGTCTGAGCCCAAAGACCTAAAGGAGTCTGGCAAAAGACAAGAAGACAAATTAAACCTACAAAACATGTTTTCTTTTACTGATGTTCTGTTCCCACAAAATAACATATAAAAGAGCAGAGAACTAAATAGGGAGTTACAGAAATGAAGTGGGATAACCGTAGAAGCAGGAAAACTGAAAGTTTTGGGTTTTATTAGCTCCCACATGAACTCACAAAGATATGTTGCTGAGAAGATACTAGGCAATAACCTGCTCTTTGCAACACTTTCTTGGTTATTTTCCCCAATAATCCATACAACACAGAAAAAATCTTGGAAACATATTTACCTTTATCTTGCTCTGCTTTCTTACCACCTATATCAAAAGCATACTTGAGACCAAAGGTGTAAAAGGCCACAGACCTCATAAATTTAATGCAACTATGAGACCAGTCAAGTTGAAATTAAGTTGAATCTCCAAAGATATTAAAGAAATCCTCTCATAAGAACTTGGACTGTATGCACAACCATAAACAGCAGAAAAACATGAAGATGAAAAAAATAATCACCCAAGAAAGAAAACATAATAACCATTTTTAAGTGAGATGAACTGAAACAAATCTGAAGGGGGGATTATGTGCAGTGCCTTTGCTTGGTCGTTTGGCTCAAAAACTGGTCAATTTAAATTTAATTTATAAATCTAAATTTAATTTATAAATCTGATGCTTACATCAATTTTTCCTTCAATATCTTTCCTCTTGATGCTCACTGTATCTGATATATTCACATACTGTTTTTTTCTGGTGTAAGAATACAGTATAAACTTACAGAAAACTGAATAAGAAATACTCTGCGCTCATGTTAGACCCTTCCCATGTTCTTTCCTACTTAACTGATCACCATTGTTAAATTTACCCAGATGTCTTGATTGCTATGTGATGTCTATTCCTATGGAGGACTCACAAGCAGACAGGAGTGAAACAAGTTTTAACACAGGAGATGCCACTTTTTTTAAGAGACCTTATTTGAATAGATAAAGCTGCCTGAGTATTTATAGCACACATTTGTTTCTAAGAGACACCCTTATCAACTCAATGCGGTGTCAGGATATCCTGTGCACAGTATATGCTCAACAGACAAATGTGACTAGTACTCCAATCAGTAGTTGGCTATCAGCATCTCTCACATTTAAGTACTCATAATTAGGCTTCACAATAAATCCTTCATTACAATGGAGAATGGCACTGCCATTTCTCACTTCTGTCATTTCAATTGAGCCCCAAAAGATACTGATTTATAACAAAATACCAGCAAATTATCTTAGTTATACCTGTAGAACAGGAATAAACTTCTTAAAATATACATGCACAATCATATATCAAGATACACAAAAGTTATTTTTGCATGCTGAAAGCATAAAAATTAATAGTTATTTTTAACTGTTTTCTCTGTAGGTCTCCCTCTTTTCACATCTCTGTCTCCTTGACACAGGAACACTTAAGCATACAGTCATGGAATGCAATACCTCACTCCTATCCAATGTTGCAGGAGAGAAGATATAGGATGATAGGAAGATTAAAAGGAAACTACTCTGCAAGTGGGAAACTTCTAAAATCCAAAAATTATTTAAAGGTTCTAGACGTACTATAAATACTTTTCCCTGACAAAGAAATTAAAAATAACTACACATACTGTGGAAGTTTTGGTATTTGCACTAATAAAGACTAGAAAAAGTATGTGTGTTTTTCAGGACAAAGTTGAAATGTAAAGAACGGGGCAAAATATGACTTTATTGTTTTCAATCATATAGGAAAGTCATTTGGCTCTAGTTTTAAAAGTGTATATTTCCAAAAAATTATCCTTTTGTCCTAAGAAAGTGCAGCTGAAAATTTGCAAGCAGAAGCAGCAGAACAAGAATAGCCAAGACTAGAATAAGTCTTAAAAAAGCTAATATATGAATGACTCAGAATGCAAATTTAAACTATGTGAAAAATAATAAAGTCTAAGTAAAAAATGCATAACAGTAGTTTACAAAAAGTCTTCTTTCAGTATACCACAAAGATTTATTTCATCGTTTGACTTCTAGAGTAACTTTCTCTTTACATCCAGACATGCAACTATATGTAAGTGCAGCTGTGTGAACATACATAGATGTATTTTCACATGTACTTGTGCACAGAGATACATAGAGTACACGTCCATATGAGTAGGGCCTCTCTGCATTGCTGCATCTGAGCAATATGCATTCCAGACCAATTTCTGACAAGTGACAAGAGTGTCACAAATGAGCAGCAATGGAAAAAAAAAGTGTCATATGGAGGACAGAAGCTTTCTCTGTGATCCATAGACCACATCTTGCTCTTATTGCTCTTACAAGACTAATAGAGGTTGTGCAATTTTATGACAAGGCATTAATGCATTGCAAACAAAAAGGGCTCACAAGAGACTGTCAGATTTAGTAAAACTCAGGTGCAAACAAAGAAAATGCACCTGGCATTGTATTTCGCAAATATAAAGACATATGCTTTTCACTTTGAAATTACTGTCCACATCAAATGTGTAGTTTAAATGAATTGCTGAATTAAAAAAATCAACTACCTGAAATTAAAATTTCCTTTTCAAAAACTTAACAGAAGTTTGAGCAGGAGGGAGTTCTTCAAATTTTTATTGCATTCTAATAGGCAAAAATTTGGTAAATAATTATTTTAACTGATATACTAGTGATTTTGGAAGACTAGCTTTTATGTGATGTTAAGGATAGAAAATAACTTTGAAGTGTACATATTACCTGTCCTTTGATTGTTTATATTGTCCCATGAACATTTAATTATATGTAAGCTATAGCATAAAAAAAAATTTAAAAATCTTATCACAATGATAATATTTTGCTAAGAATATGGATTTCACCTCATGCTAAAAACAACTTTGAATTGTATTAAAATGAAGAAATATCTTCTTTTAAGTCAAGTGTGAGCAGGCCTAGTCAAAACATGCTGCATAAATATCAACTGAGAAGTACTTGTATGATATTTGTGCACTGTAATTTTGATCATTAATGACACTTTTTTACTGGATTGTCATCTATTTTTAGTAATACTTAAATTACAAATATTTAAAATTAAAATATATGAAGAATAGTATTCTTTAATTGCATTTTCTGTCTTGCTTTCTGATAAAGAGTTCAAATTAAATGCCAACATCGCACTACCATAAGAAATGTGAAGTGCTCGGCACATTTCAATTCTTAGAATCAAGAAGGCACCTTACTAACAGACGTCAGCCTAGGAAAAGTGGAATGCTGCAGTAATTTGGGGACACGAACTCCAACCTACAAGCACACAGTCTTTTCAGAACAATAGATCAGCTGATGCAATAATTAAATACTCAGTGGATAAAAATATGAATGTATTTAATTTAGTTTTCACAGCTGATTCAGATTTTCAGAGTTGATGATTATGTGGTTTTGAGAGAAAAAAGAACATAGTAATTATAATTCATCATAACAATATGGTTATAATCAAATAAAATGTGCTAATATTTAAAAACAGACAACATTTTTAACTGGGCCAGACAGGGTTAAATGTAGGCAAGAGGGTAGAAATTTCAAAGGCTTTTCAACACATCAAAGTAAAAACTACACTGAAGGTAATACCTATGCTCTGAAGGAGTTTCAGAAAGTCCTACCTGATTATACAATTGCTTGATTTTAGAGAGAGTGCAAATTAATGTTATGATAAAGCTAATAACTTCTGCTTCTGGGTAAAAACTGGAAAACATTAAATAAGAAAAACATTAGCCAAGACCTTTCAAATGTAATTTTGATAGAGTGTCCAGGTTCAGCTTCGATCACCCACTCACAATTCAAGGAATCTTTATAATACCCTGGCCAGCCTGGAGAGAGGATTACTCCACTTGGAGATGAAAAATGCCCACCACAGGGTGCTAAAAATGAAACAAAGAAAAAGGTAAATAATACAGATTTATTAGATGCAATTCATAATTATCATTTTCAATATAGGACAACTGGAATGAACAAATATTGAAAAGCCAGTTGCAGGAAGATGCGATGGCTTCAAAGCTGACAGGTTCTGTGGTGTTCAAAATTAGATGGAGACACCTGAATTGAGACTGTAAAAAAATAAAATAAATTGTTCAATAATTTTGAAAAATATTTTTTTCCTACTGTATTCTTGCATGTATAGTACATTTACCTGCATTAAAGAAAATAAACAAAATATAATCTCTACAAAGTGTCATTATTTTTGCTTTTAATTGTGGGCAGGGAGATCTGAAAAACTTTCTAAAGTTTCAGTTGAGTATGAAGCTAGAAACTAGTGAACTGTTATTTTAACTGACATGAATCCACTGTCATACCACGTACATTTTACTTGGCATGTCCTAATTCCTCATTCATGAAAAAGACATACTTACCATTCTTACTAGATTAGTTGATATTTTTTACATGGAAAATATATAAAAATACTGTAATATATACTTCTGCAAGCAGTACTCATGTAGAGGGGAAAGATCACCTGCTTCAACATACTCAAGTTTGCCTTATCCATCCCAGGATGTCACTGGCCTTCTTTGCCACAAGGACATGTTTAACTTGGACACCCAGGGTCTTTCCCATTTACATGGAGAGCAGAAGCATGCTACTTTGCAGAAAGAAAAAGATGCACCATAGAATTTCATAACACTATTGTTCCAGTGGTCTTTATGCATACAAGCCTACTCAAAAACTACGTGTCACAGCTAACTATGCATATCACTGTATATCACAAAGAGGTTGGAAATGTACTTACTGTGAAAATAGTGTGAAATATATAACATTTTCTGACAAGAACATGGTTAGTTATTAAATTTCTGGTCATGTATTTTTCACTTAATACAGCCTGCAAAACATTTTGGTTGCTCATTTTGACAAAGTAGCACAGTACATATCATTGTCTATATTATTTTGAACTTCTCCATTATGAAAAATAGATTAATTTTGCTCTCTTTGACACAACTTCAAGTTGAAGACTGTGAATTATCACACATTTGTCTGATGCTCATTTTTCTCAGGTGAATAACAAGGTCCTATATTAAAATGATGACTTGTTGTAAATAAGTATTTTTAATTTTTTTTTAGGACATAATGCTCCGTATTTCCCCTATTGTGTAGGAAAAAGAAGGTTTTCTAAAACTTAGGGAGTTCAGAATTCAATATGTTGCAAACGCTTCTAAATATGCCAATGTATACTTCCTTTTTTACCAATGTCTTTAAAGTGGTGTTTCTCACCTTTTACCTTGGAGTTTCTTTTTCATACTACCTCCATTAAACAGTACTAGTCAAACAATAAGGTACTTGAACTCCTATTTACCTCAACAAGGAGAAGATTAACTCTGCAGCATTCATAATCCCTATATTTCATTGTATATAAGAGCTTATACATATTCATAATACATATATAGCCTATAAAACGTATTGACAAAAATAGGAACCAGATGGTCTTATTCTGAGCCAGCACACTCCATAGTTAGAATACAGTATAACTAAACTTGTACAAATTTCCCATATTCTCACCAAATTTTCATGACACAGATTGCATTTAGAATACAAAAAGCCCCAAGCCTGTATTACAAAAATATTCCTATGAATAGTGTATTAAAAACAATGCACACTGTAAGCTTGCCTAAATTAGGAATAATTTCTCTTTGTATTTAGGATCTGTTTTCATTTAGGAATTTTGTTGCTTGTTTTCCTTAAAGAAAATGTTTCTTACCTGTGCCCTGATTATGGCTCTCGCAGATAAATATTCAAGGGATTTTTTTTTTTATTTGACTTTCACCATCACATCCTGATTTCCTAAACCCAAGAGTATTTCCCTCCAGAACAGCTGAGCTACAGGGCTTATCTTAAAGAGCATTGTTTTTTAGAAAATAAAATTCTCCAGTCATCTTGCCAAAGGGTTGTTTCCCTGACCTTTTTTACACTGATTTTCATCCCCTGTTCTTTCTTATAGTTCTATTTGATGGTTGTCTGACAGATTCATACCCAATGTCCATGTGTTCAAAATGAAACTCTAGAAATATAACACAACTAGAGGTTGTGATCAACCAGAATATCTTTATCAAACACCAGGCTATGCCAAATAGCAAAAGACAATCTCAGTCTGATCTAAGAATTCTCACAAAGTCCCTTGTATTTATTTCTTCGTATAGCAAGGTGCAGGGGTTGAAACAGGAAATTTCCGTATATGAGCATGAAAAAGCTTTTTGGATAACAGGCTATTCACAGAATCACTAAACATCTTGTAGATTCATAGTTTTAGACATGTCTTTTTGAAGAGCTTATCACTAATGCTACAGAATGGCAGGATATTAAGCCTTACAGGAGTTACGCAGGAAGACCAAGGTTAGAGCTTCAGCATGGGTACAACAGCACAATATGATGAGATTATGGGAAAATCCTCCATATAACCTTCCCACAGGAAAGGTGAAAGGTATGAGGACAGGAATACCAAATTCAAAAGTATCAGGCAGCAGCAAAAGCAGGACCTCTCCACTAAAGAAAAGAAGCCAGGAACCAGGGATGATCATCTGTGCACATACACACACACACATGCATGCACGCATGCACACTGAGTTAGTGCCTTCACAGAGAGATCCAACTCCACCTGAGAAAGGTGAACAGGACTGGATTGATTACAAGAAAGGGGTCTGGTGACAACCAAGTGACTGCCTGAGCTGAAATAGGATCCTGGTCCGTGGGCAGGGCTGGGAAGAAGCCCCGGCAGAGGCTGGCCAGGATTGCCTTGAAAAATGGGTATGTTGACCCTGTTTATCTGAAGCAGATTATTAAATACCTCCCTCCTGTATATTATAATTTCTGACATTTCTGAAGTGGAAGGAAGACTGCACAGCAGTCACATTCCTAGTTGGTATGTGAAGCTTATTCCTTTGACTTGATATATATGACAATGAAATTATGAGGTGTATGCAGAGCTTATATTACATAACCCTGTTTTACAGACAAATGTGTACACAGTCAATAAAACTTCTGAACATCCTAACAGACTAAATTAAATTATCAGTTTAAAAATATTTTCATTTGCCTTCCAATTTTATCATAAATTAAAGAAATATACTTAATTCTACAGCTCATAAAAAGCATCTAATTAAAATATACCTGTGTCTCAAATATTAGGATTCCAATATATGTTCTACTCAGTCTCAGACCACCTATGGATCAGATTATCATTGTGCATGGACTGACGCTTAAAAATATTCCCAGTAATTTAAGATTTTAACGTAACATTGAAAATGCAACCTTATATTTTATTAGCAGTGTGGTACAGATCCATGAACTTTATAATAAAGCAAAGGCATTATAGCCTATCTTATCTAGTGAAACTGACACCCTTTATATCTATGACACAATAATCATTCATCACAGAAAGTGCACACGCATACAAAGTATATTGTAAGCAGCCACACTAATGTAATAAAATTGTGCAAATTTTCTCAGGAAGGCAGTTACACAATGAAAATAAGAACTAAGCTTTATTTTAAAGTAAAAAACTAACAAACAATAAAGCAGAGATTATATTGATTACATATTTTTTTTAAACATTACAAACACCTGAATTAATTTCTTCCCCTTTAGGAAAAAAGATCTTGGAATATGGGTAAGTAACGAAGCAAAGATTATATTTTAGTTTCAATTAGTATAAACAAGTTCAAGGAAATATGCATAACACTGTGGTTTTAGGTTGTGATTTATAGAATTATTTAATTTCTATTAAAAAAAAATCAATGGCTAAGAGAATCTTCCCCAGGCTAGGAGTTACTGCTGAAAGAAGAAACAGAAGTACCGCAACAGAGAGATAAAACATCTTAAACGGTTTTAAATATCATAGCTGAAGACTCAAAAATGATTCAACATATTCATATTAATCTAATATTGTATCAGAAATAACAGGAGCTTTGTGCTATTCATTAGCAAAAATCTCAACTTCATTGCTGACAATTTGAAATACATTTCATCAAGTTCTCCTGAATTAGAAAGAAATATTATACATACCTCCACACTTAGGAATAGGTCCACTCCACATTACTTTCCCATCCATTAGCATACAAGTAATTGTTTCAGTTCCTTGTGTTTTAATAAATCCTTCTTCACATATAACAGAAATTGAGCTCCCCAGTTGAAAGTTGTCACCAAAACGCCGAGCATTGATTGGCACTCCAGGATCTGGGCACTCGTTATGTCCAAATGCTTTTTAAGAGGAAAAAAGAAGAGAGGAAATAGAACTCATGCAAGGAAGATGGTATTTTTAAGATTTTGCTCACTAGTAAGAACAAACAATTTATATTAGGAAACAAAGGAAAAAATAAGAAACAAAAACCTGTTTTACAGCAGAAAATGTAAAAGAGTATAAATAATTGCTTAAAATATTAAGTTATACCAGCATGACTCTCAGCTTGGACAGCTTGTTACTGGCAGATTTTAGCAATGGCTAATTCTCCTTTTCAACAAGACCCATGTTGTTGTAACATTTAATGTTACAATAGGACAGAATGTTCCTTCAGAAGGGCAGGGCAAGCATCTACATATGATACAAAAACTTTACTCAGCTTTTTTATATGTAATTCACCATCACACCATTTGAGCCATACTGACCCTTGTGGTCTTGATCCAACATAGCTTATTTTGTTTCCTGTAATGAGAGCTGGTAAACAGTGACAAAAAGGGTTATGTTGCCAAGAGAAAGAAAACTTGAAACTTTCAGTTCATCCAGGTCTGGATGAACTGAAAAAATTTAATTTCCCTGTATACATGTAAATACTATGACAAAGATTGTTCATGTCTTTTACTACAGAATATACTTTACTTTTGGAGATCATCTTCCTACCAGAAATGACCAAAGTCATATTTACAGCATTATCATTAAATGATATGTATTAGTTAGTTATTGTATTTTGTTTTTTATTGATGAAGGATACTACAAATGCATCTTAGATTTTTTAAATGTTGATTTTTCAGTGAGAATAAATATCCACCTTCCTCACATATAATGAGTGCAAATTGTATCTTTATAAATATATTTACATGTGGAGACATCAGAAAGAACTAGGTCCAAAAAGATGATTTTCACTTTTTTTCCCTGCAGTTTTACTGATGTGTCTCCTAGACAAAATGTATACAAATGCCCTGATTTTTTTTTTAATAGTATCCCAGTAACTTAGCAGTAAGATTTCTCAGATGTTCTATTACAGAGGTATTTTAAATCATAACAAGAGAAATAATTTATATATTGGCACTTTGACTTAGGCAACGCCATATATATCAGGAATGAAAAGAGTGCTTTCATTGAATAGTTGTCTACCATTCAAAGATGGCATTAAAAATGAGGCAATCCCATACTTTTTCAGAGGAATTACAAAAACTTTTCCAATACTTTATTCATAGTCATCACTTTTAGGGAAGGCATTGATTGTCTGTTTTTCTTACTACTTTCAGACAAACCAGACATAGATTTTCAATATTGTTATCTACAAATGTAGATAAATGTTGACTCCAGTTTTAGCTTGCTTGTGTGTGACACCAGTTTATTAAGGCTGAAAAATCAATTCATTGCTCTGTATTTCAGCTCAGGAACTGCTGCCACTGCTGCTCCTATGGAATCAATTTTACTGCATAGAATGACTTTGGGAGACAAGACAGCGAAAGACAATCTGTTCCACCAGCAGCAGTCACTCCCTTAGCCTAGCCTGGCTGTAGTTACATTACTTGATGAGCAAGACTAAGTCTGCTGATACTTCTAAAAAGATTCATGGTGGAGCTGTAATATCAAATACAAGCCTTAGGCTGAAAAGAAAAGGAACTGATGGGTATATCAATAACTAATATTTTACTAATCATCAATAAATCAAGAAGCCATGGAAAAATTCCTTATGAACTATTATTACATGTAAAGAGGAAATTGAGTTTTCCTGGTATTTGTACTCATCAACTACTATGACTGTATAGGTATATTAAGCAATATCTGGAAAAATGCCAGGAAGCATAATGTTACAATAGGGTGATGGTGATATTCTGCTATTAACTCAGAAGGATTTTGAAAAACAAAATAACCAAAAAAATTCCGAAGGGAAGGAACTGTAGAGATTTCATGAGATAGGAAGGCAGGAATGTAGCTAATTGCAACTTATCTAGTCTAAAGTCTGCTTTGAAAGGTCCTTTCAAATAGAGACAGAAAGGAGCACTCCACTGGAGCAGTTCATTGTTTTGGTGGATTGTCCTATGAAGAGTTTTGGCTGGTAAGTGTAGGGTAAGCTGGTAAGTGTAAGGCTTTGGACAGACTTTCAGAGGAAGATACCAGAGAAAAGACAAAGTTAAGAGAATGTAAAATACTAACAGAATACTTCATCCTAAAAACTACTGTGAAAGATGATTATTTAAAGCTATGTAAACATCACATATAAACTCATATTTCTTTGTAGTACACTACAGTTTGAAGAATTCTAGCTTGAGAAGTACTGAGACTGAAAAAGTCTAGCAGCAGCGACTGACAGGAAAAATGTGCTGTGACAAACATACCCTATCACAGCAACAAACCACACTAAATCAGTCTTTGGATATAAACCCATCATCTGGGATTGTCCATGTCTTGGTCCACCAAGCTGAAATCATTCGAGTAATTAGGCTGATATCAGAGGTCCATAGTTTAAACTTCATGTTTGTAATTCATTAGGTTCTAACTTTTGCTAGCACAATTAAACAGCTGTAATGAAAACAGCAATAAAAAATATCTACATAACTGACAGAAAAAGCAGGTCTAAGCTTATTCCAAGATATTTGCCCAGCACTTCCTAAACCCCAATTAATGAGCAACAGCTCAAAGTCTACCAGCTAGCATAAATCAAACAATCTGGAAGATGCTCTCCAGCTCAAAATACTCATCCACCTCAGCCCAAAGGTTAGCATAAGTGTTTTCTGGAATGCCTGCCCATGGAGGACCTAACAACTTTTTAGTCTCATCTGCATTAAATCCTTTGTCACAGGAAGCAAATATGCATTCTCTGTCACATGGCTCCTATTGTCACACAGCACTTAATGCATGCATATTGTCTGTTCTAACTTAAACTAGAAAATCTAGACTGAAGCAATGAGACTATATAAATTTATTACTTGTAATTTATGTGACTATATTCAATACTATGTCTATCTCTATTCTCCATAATTAAACAAAGACATATATAAAGTGGGAAGCATTCATAAATGAGTCACAAATATGATAAAAGGCTCATACTTTCTCTTGAACTAAAGAATTCAATGCATATCGCTTATTACAGGGAGGATTAGGGGATGACTAACTTTATAAATATCTTCACAGGCACCAGAAATATTAATAACAGCTCCTGTGTTTGGGATATAAAGGGGAAACAAGGAATTGGGTGTAAGTATGCATTTCCATAGCAACTTAAACCAATGTAGTTTTAGGTTGCAATGTCCCTGTGTTCTGCTGCACCTAGTAAAACACTCTTCTGCTTCGTTTTCAAAGCAGAAAGTCACAGCCTTTTGAGTTCTTATTCCTTTGGTTATTGGAACATTCTCTGTATCATCCATTTTTGAATCATGTATTTCTGTGGTCTAGTCCCAAAATTTAACTAATTAGAAAATCTTTGTTAGACTTAGTGAAATAACTCAAAGATGACATATTTGAAATCTAATTTTTGCTTAACTCCAACAAAAGTTAAATTTATGTTCAATTTTTCTGGAACGAAAGTAATTATCTGATATCACATATGTTTCTGTACTAAAAATAAATATGGCATTAAAATAGTTTCTGAGAAATACCATTAAATAATCAGATCATGTAACAGTAACCCAGTTTTATTCTTCTCTATCCTACACCTGAAAAGCATCAATGAAGTTATTTGTATTATTAGACTACATTCTTATTAGAAAGGATTGATCAGTCTTTAGTTTGATCAAACTAGTTACTGTTTCTGTGACATACTGTTTCTACTCTTGGAAGGGGCAAAAAGAGACTGATAGCTTTGGAATATATCAGCTGCAGTGTTAGCAGAAAATTGATATTTTTAATTAACTTTGGGTTTACAAGTGCTAAGACAGAGTGAAATTCTATTCACTCCTTTTTTTATCATGTCTCTTGGCTCCAAACTGCTTATTAAGGAAAGATTACTTCTGTAATTTATCAGATTGCAGCTGTCTTTACTGAAGTAATAGTAAAGACATTATCTGGAGATATTGTTGCTTTTGTAAGTAGATTTTAGCTACAGAGTTTGACAAGCACATGCACAAACACACCCATGAAAAGAAATAAAAATATAAATGTGTTAAACCACTCAAATGTATAAAACACTTCTTTAAAGTCTTTTCAGAGTTAATTGGTTTCATTATGCAACTGGTAAAAGTTAATATTGGATTGTTGCCTCTTTATAAAATTAAAATTGCACCACTTGATACTATCTGTGCATACTTTAATTACATGATCAGACTACTACATGCCCAAGGAAGTCTGCAAATTTTTTAAAGAAGAAGAATTTATCTGAAAATTCTATTTCTGTGGCACTGAAATGTTAAATCTGAAGTATTGACGGAGTTTGATGAATTTGTTTATTTCAAAATAAAAACTAAATATAGGATCATCCCATGCTAATTTTCTCCATCTTTCATTTTTATGATAAATTCTACATTAACTGACTTATATTTATTTCTAGTTCTGCAAAATGGGATGACTTGAGAATATCCAATAATACACCTGCCTAATTTCTATTCTAGAAGACTACATAGATCATCTAACAATTGATTTTGGTTTTCTCATCACTAGATTTAGTCTTGACAGCATTGAGAACACCACAATGAAATTTTAAGTAAACTAATTGTTATAAATATTAAAAGGACATGGGACAAAAGAAAATATAGAGCAAATGCTACAAATTCTGTAAAGAAACATGGATTCAATATCTCATTTTTATTATAACTGATTTCATATCTCAGTAGCTCTGAATAACCCCTGACTTTCCAACATTTAGTTATGGTACTAAGATATGTAGCTACTGGTCAAAGGTTAGTTTGCAATGATGACTGGTACCTATAGAAACCAGTAAGAAGACACCACATGTTCTCCATGCTTACATTCTACATTTGTGACAAATGATCTGGGAGGAATCAGAGGGCTGAGAGCTGAAATATAAGATAATATCAGAAAAAATAATGGTTACAGAATAATCTGGTGTCAGTTTCTCTCTTTCCTATTCAGACAGCAATGTTCAATGTAGATCTTAATAAATAATTCTCTGAAAGACTGACAACCTAAACCAAAACAAAAATAGAGAGAAAAAATAAAGATGGAGAAGTGAAAGATGGTGTGAGAAAAGTAGAAAGCCACAGGGAAATTTAGTCCTTGAAACATTATTAAAATAATATTGTTAACATTTGTTTAAGAAAAATGTGGAGTCTGGTTCTCTCAATTACCAACCTCTCTTAATCTCTCATTTCCTCTTTGAATTAATGGTTAATTTAGTTTTTACTAGAGTAAAACAGCTTAAGAAACAAAGTATTTTTTTCATATAGTCTAGCAGGTAACACATTTTTCTGAGAGGGAGAGATGTGCTCTCCTTCAAATCATGCTGTTGTAGATTCCCTTACATCTCAAGTAAGCCTCTGGAATTATATATACTCTTAGATGTTAAGGAGAAAGACAGGAATGGGACTAGTTACACATGACATCAGATTTTTTGAAAGATTAAAACATTTATTATATTTTGCTTAAATTTTCTATCTGTTTGGCATGAAAAACTACTCTGTTACCCTACCATCAGAAAGAAAAAAAAAAAAAAATCCAAATATCCAGATGTGGGGGGATTGGGGATTGTTGAGATGGAGAAGCTTTGGTTAAAGGATATGATGAAACCCTTACTAGATGCTCTCTTATTCCTATCATGTTCTACACATAGCAGCAAGTCTGATACTTCAGGATACTGCTGCAGTGGCAAAATTTAATTTTGCATACGGTCCCAGGAAAGTTTCACACTGTATTTTGCAGTTATTCATGCTGTGGCCTCGCATCACTGTGCCTGGTACTAGCTGGGAATATATCCTGCTGGATTTTAGTGTGGAATAAATGTGAAATAATTTGGTAGCAATGCAACATAGGTAGCTCTTCATATGTGTTTCAGCAGAAATGTAACAGTTTTGCCAGCAAAAAGGTGAATAAATGCTAATGGTATTTAGTACTGGAGAAGATAGTTAATATTACCTTCAATTATTATTATGTGGTCAGTAAATGTAGGCAAGAAAGGTAAAACAGAAAAAAAAAAAAGACCAGTCTACTGTGGTTTGAATGATCAAACAGCTCCTATGGCTGCTCACCCAACAGCAGCATCTAGGAGCCAGCAAAGACTGCAGCCATCAGCTCCAGGATATTACGTATGTTCACAGCTGAACATAAGATTTTTGAAGAATAACAGTTTTGTACGGTCAATGGTGGTGATTAATATAATGAGGCACAAACTGAGTTGTCAGCAAATTTAGTGAAGTCCTGTTATACAGTTTGGAACTGGCCTGATTTGTCAGTCTTCCAAACACTCCCGTCACAATGATCTCTAAAGCCACAAATGAGAACGACACATGTATTTCAGCCCTAGCACAGTACTTGAACAATAATCCAAACACCTAAATTAGGAATTTTTAGGTATATTGGAATTGCTTGAAGGTGTATTACCACAGCATCATTTTTAAATACTTATGCCTAGCTCCTAAAGTGTAGGTTGAAAACAAAACACACACATAGAAAAAACATACTATTACTCACTGTTATAAGTGATGTTAAATCCACGTCCTGACATTGAATGGTCAGCTTGAAATTCCAGACGCAAAATATGACCATTACTGGTAAGATGGGAAGGAACTTCAGCACCAGTAAATGTTCCAATTATGGGGGAATCCGGAGAGTCGCCATCTTTAACTGCAAGGAAGTCAAACTGAGATTCCAAATCAAAGTCATTAAAGGAGAGATGAATTCGGCTCCCAGGGTCTGAAATTATTGTCCAGATACAGTTTAAATTATTCCCATATCCCTCTGGATAATCAGGTGAAAGAACTGTTCCCATTGGTGCAGTGAAATTGGAAAGACAAGGAACTGCCAAAAAAAAGAGAGAGAAATTAGATAACAGAATAAAACACTTCAATAGGGACTTGTTTTAGAGCTGTTTTTGCAAGAGATCTTTAAACTTGCTGATTACCTCAACTGAATAATTCATTATTTGTTGTGATATGTGAATCTGGAAAAAAAGTTGTTTTTTCAATCTTTGTATTCCCTTCTTCTCAATAAAACTATCCCCCAAGCAGAGCACACAAGCAATAAAACAACATTCTTGTTGCATTGGAAATCCATGGTCGTCCTTACAATCTAGCCTTGATAACAATCACTTGGCACCACTTAATTTCTCTTGTAGGGAACTACTTAGATGAACAGACCTCCCACTGAGCACATTAAAGGGGCACAAAGTCAATAGTGCCCTTATCATTGGTTGTTCACACAGATGCTCAAGGAATTAAGAAGCCTCAAAGAGACAAGATATGTTTTGTTGTTATCAGAATAATGTATTATATTCAACCAATTTAGTTAAGCCATATTAAATGGAGTTGAAGAGATGAAAGCCACTGATGGCACTCTAAATATATTTGTTCCATACTATTTTAGTGGAAAAGTTAAGAAAAGTGCTGCCGTAAATAAGTATTACAACATTGGTTTTACTTATGCTGTATAATGCAACTGGAAGAGAGCTATAAATATCTATGATAATTTAAGTGCTAAAAGGTATTCATATATAATAAATGGGAAAAATGTAAATAATTTAAACACTTCATTTCAATTCAGCAGCTTCTAATCTAAGGAAGTATATTAACTTATAAGACCATCTATCAAAATTGTATCATACATAATATACATCATAAAATAAACAGAATCCTACCAAAAAAAGCCAATATCAGACCACTATATCAAGGCACATAAAGACAACTGCTTTAAGAGTTGCTCTAAGAGAAAAAAATATTTTAGCAATTCTAGAACCTGTCTCTTGGGCATGTACATTATGCAAACCTGCCACTGAACAAAAGTAAGTTCATTCTTTCAGGAAAGTTAATTACATTGCACTAACTCTGAAATCAATCACACAAATTGTTACCTATAAGTAAAAACTTATAATTTTATGCCTTAAAAATAATAAGAAAATATTTGATACATACAAATACAGATTGGTATGTTTGCAGACCACTGGTTGTTTTCTTGGCAAATGATAGATTTCTCTCCAATTAATTCGAATCCAAACTGACACTCAAACCTTAAAACATCACGATTAGAAAATCCATCCCCTTCTCTGATACCATACAATGGTGTTCCAGGATCCCCACAGCTTTCTTTTTCAATTTCTGTTGAAATAAATAAGGAATTTATTTTTAGAAGGATAAAACAAACTCTATGCATGTATATACTGACATATAGAAAATTCTAAGAAAATTAAAATCATCTACATAAGAACAGTTGTCAAAATGCACCACTGAGTCTGATTCTATACTGCAGCTTCTCAAGGAAGGAATTCTGAATAAAGAATCTCACCAGGGGAATGAGTGAGTGGTTGTGTTGGGCTTAGTTGTTGGCTCGGGTTAAACCACTAAAAGGGATTAGAAAAATCAGAACTCTTTGTGTTTATAGAACATTTGAAATGTAAAAGATATGAGGAAAAGTATTTCTACCTTATTTTATTTAATAAAATTTTACACAATAACATTAAGTAAAATACTGCTAGTAGAACATCAGCTCTTTGAATTAGAAACAGAGACTAGCTCCCCAGTGTGTAAACAATACAGGCTTCAATACAGCTCAAATTGAGGAATCAATGACATGGCAAAAAAGGGATTAGTGGCACCAAAAGAATTTCCCAAAGTCAAAAGGAGGCTAGACATAGATGTATAGGAATATATATGAATTTATATACACACACATTATGTAAACATATGCAAAATACCTTCTCTATACTCAAATAACATTTTACCTCAGTAGTCCTAATTGTAAGGAATCTGAATGATTTTTATTTCTAGAGCTATGATATTCTCTCAAGTTGCATCCTGTTTTGAACTTTCAGTAGTTACAGGCAAGGAGGAATCTTCTAAAAAACATTTCCACTCATATGCTTTTCATAAATTCACAGGGTGGCTCAAGCCAGAATCAGAGATTTGAGTTGGAAGGGACCTTAAAGATTCTTTAGTTCCAAC
Organism: Pardalotus punctatus; assembly: GCA_013400915.1. Lineage (NCBI taxonomy): Eukaryota > Metazoa > Chordata > Aves > Passeriformes > Pardalotidae > Pardalotus > Pardalotus punctatus. The sequence continues at coordinate 2,016,006 of VZTX01015786.1, read as the reverse complement.
CCTCCTCCCATATCCAGGAACATCTTCCACTAGATCAGGTTACTAAAAGAAAGCCCTGTCCAATCTAACTTTGATTACTTCATATTACGGGATAGCCACAACCTCTTTGGGACACCTGTTCCAGAGTATCACTGCCTACATCACAAAAAACATCTTCCTTACATGCAATGTAAATGCACCCTCTTTCAGTTACAACCTTTACCCCTCATCCCATCACTGCACTCACTGATAGAGTCCCTCCCCATCTTTCCTGAAGCACTCTTTAGGTACCGGAAGGCTGCTATAAAATGTCCCCAGAATCTTCTCTTCTCCAAGCTAAATGACCCAAAATGTTTCATCCTGTCTTCACAGGAGAGTTGTTTCTGCCCTCTGGTTATCTTAGTGGCTCTCCTCTGGACCTGCTTTACCAGGTTCATGTTTTTCTTATGTGAGGAGCACCAGAAGTGGATGCAGTATTCCAGGAGAGTTCTTATGAAAGTGGAGTAGAGGGGGAGAATCATGTCCCTTGACCTGCTGGCCATGCTTTTTCGATAACAGCCCTGTATGCAATTGACTTTCTACTCTGCAAGAGCACATGGCCAGGTCATACCAGTTTTGCATTCCACCAAAACCCTCAAATCCTTATGTGCCAGTCTGCCCTCAATACACTCTTCACCCAACCTGTATCTGTATTTACAATTGCCCTCAGCCAGATGCAGCACCTTGCACATGGTGTTGTTGAACCTCATGAGGTACACCCAGGCCCATCACTCAAGCCTGCTCAGGTCCCTCTGGATGCCATCCTTTCCCTTCAGTTTGTTGACTACACCACACAGTTTCATGTCATAAGCAAACTTGCTGAGGGTACACTCAATCACACTGTCCATGTCCCTGAAAAAGATGATGTCCCACGGTGGACCTTTGAGGGACACCACTCACCACAGGTCTTCATCCAGAACTGTTGACTGAAGGTGACCATCCAGCAAACTCCTTATTCACCATATTTTTCCATTTCCACTCACTGGGAACTCCACTAATCTGCCACAGCTTTTCAATGATGATGGATAATGGCTTAGCAACTTCATCAGTGAGTTCCCTCAGTACTCTCAGTTTTCTTTTACCAAGTCCCATGGAATTGTTCACCTTCAGGTTCCTTAGATAGTCTTTAACCTGGGTAGCCTTCTCCTATAGTGGACAGCATTTCATTCTCTCAGTCCGTATTCCTATTCTGTGAGGTGGGTGATGTGGCCAGAGCCCTTGCCAGTGAAGCTCAAGGCAAAAAGATTCAGCCTTGTCCTTGTTAGTTGTAACCAGTTCCTCTGTTTTGCCCATAATTGCAGGTACAATTTCTTTCATCTTCCTTTGTCGTCCTATGTACCTGAAGAAATCCTTGTTATTTTTCATGTCCCTAGTCAGGTTCAGCTCCAGCTATGCTTTGACTTTTCTCTACCTGAGACCTCCTGAGTGGGACCTCAGGAGGTCTGTAGGCTCCTGCTCAAGGGAGACTCAGCTCTGAGCTCAGACCAGGTTGCTCAAGATTTATCCAACTGGGTTTTGAAAACCTCCCAGGATGAAGACTGTTCTGGGAAACCTGTTCTGTCTGTGCGGTAAAAAAGCTTTTCCTCATATCTAGTCTTGTTCTAACTTACATCAGCCTTCTATCCTGTACCAATGTAAAGAACCTGCCTCTGTCTTCTCAAAAGCCTTTTCATCGATACTGGCAGGTTGATATTAGACCCTACAACTCCCTCAGGCTCTCCTCACAAGTGGGCAAGTGCTCCAGTCCCTGTTCACCTCCACAGGCCACTGCGAAAACCTACTTGAGTTAATCAGTCTCTCAAAACTGCATGTACTGGTCTCCAGTACAGTATGAGCCATTTACTACCACCTTTTATCCTATCATCCAACCTGTTGGGGTATTTTGGAGGGAAGGAATGTTTGTTTGGTGGTTTTTGTTTGTTTTGTTAGGGTTTTTTTGTTTGTTTGTTTATTGGTTGGCTTTCTATTGGTGTTTTGCTTTGCTTTTTTCTTCCATTTGGTTATCTCTGACAAAATTCTTTCATTCAAGTCAGAACATTAGGTTCACATATCCAACTCTGGATGAGTGGACAGAGTGAAAAGCTTTGGTAAGTATGAGGTAGGCAACATCCATTGATGTCCCCTTGTCCACTGACCAAGTAACTTATAAAGGAGCAATCATCTTGGTCAGGTGTGGTTTACTCTTAATAAATTTAGCTGCTCACAATCACTTTTTTCACATGCCAGAAAATGGCTTCTAAGAAGACTTGATCTGTGATTTCCCCAAGCATTGAAATTTGCTTAGGCCAGGCTTTTGTTAAAGGTCATAAATCTTGCTTCCAGTCTTTGTGTATCTCTCCTAAGCTTAACAGACTGCCAACGATGACAGGAAAGTGGCCTTGGACAGAGTCACCAGTTCCCTCAGCACCCTTGGATGCAATCTGTTATATATTAGAAACTTGTAAAGAAAATACTGTACTCCAGGTAAGAAACTTAAGAATACACTCATCATCTACAAATAGAAGAAATAAGGTATGTAAGTAATGGAAGTTCAGAACAAATTTTTTTTATTATGGTCCAGCTACCCCAAACTTCTTTCATTAGAGATGCAAACTATAAAATTAATTTATTTCATGTAATGACAGCAACAAATATCCCTGTACCACAGTCTGATGATTTCTCTTTAAAGATCTTGCTGCCATTTTTTTCACATTTCCATATATGATAGTTTGAAAATACCCATAAACAAACAAACGGCAAGTATTGTAACTCAAACAATTTTTCTAGGGTAATACTTTCAGCAGCATATACTTGATTTTTCAAAGCTTTTAGATATTAAGGCTCTAAATACATTTAAAATGTGACAAGAAGAAAATAAAGAACATTCTACTTTAACAAGAAACTGAAAAAGAGTTGAAGATTACTTTAAAAAGACTCCACAGAGTTTTGAAAAGCTTTCTTATTCTGTCTGTTTAAAGAAAAATAAATTAAAAAAAAAACCAAAACAACAAAAAAACAAACAAAAGAAAATCATCCAAGGAAAAGCACAAAAAAAGCATGAACATTTCTTATTGGTTTATTTGTATTTTTTCCAAACAGTTCTAGGAAAAGATTTATATAACCCATTATTATAAAAAGATAAAACCAGGTTCAATTTATCCTGAGATCACAGACCTCAGAAAAAAAGCTATAGTAGTCCTGAAGAAACAGCATAAGCTATCCCAAAGAACACACAAATTCACTTTCCTGTCTTCAATCCTTGTGAGACTGCTAATGTCAAACCTACAGAACTGCTCAGATTTAACTGCCAAAGAAATATAAAGTTTTCCTAGGCTGTCCTGGTAGATTAATACTATTCTAAGCATTTAAGTCACTTCATATTTCATTTGGGAAAACAAGTGCATGGTATTAACAAATGTATTCTATAAATTAGTTCTCCAACAAGTGACTACATAATGTAACTAACTGTAGTTTTCTCAAGCAAGATATACCAGGCAGTAAATGTATTTATACCTACTTGAATTTAATCTCTCTTGTGGCTACTATTCTGACGTAGCTGGGCAAGAGTTTCCATGCTTTTTTCTCAAATTTGAAAAGATACATAGCTGACCAAAGCTATCCTTGTTAAGGACTTAAAGGAACGGGTTCTGCATTCAAAAAAATTATTAGGCAGAGTAAAATCATTTACATGAGCTAGCTGGAAAAAAAAATACCCTTTATCCTATGTGGTTGCTGTATTTGAGAGATTACATCCATTATACTGAATTTGCTTTCATAAACGAAAATAAATTGAAAAAAATGTTATATGAATAATGGATTTAAATGAATGAAACCATCCCAAAACCATCTGTATCCATTTATATTTATAGCAAGTATTTCCTTCATTACTTTAAAACATTCCTGAATGCATTGTTTGCAACATTTTGATATACTCTCTAAATTTTGTATTAGCATTTGTAAATATTGTATCAGCATAATGTATATTTTAGTGGAAACACTATTTCTACAGGATATTGCATAGTAAAAACATTTGGAATAAGTTTATTATATGTAATGGCTACCTTGAAAAGACAAAAGTAAATTTATTGGTTAAGCACATTTTTGTATTTTATTTTAAATTTTGGTTACTTTGTAGTTTTATGTACTGGTTTTTGTTCTCTTTTACAATTTATTTTGGGTTTTGGGATTTGCACTTCATAGTAGCTACAATAAGAGATGGCTAGGATGGATATTTGTTTTCCTGTGATCACTACCACTGTGATACAAAAGATGAGTATTGCTATTTGTGCCTAAGGAAAAAAACAACACCTTATGCTAATATTATTTGTTAAATAGTCCTTATTTCCCTTGTAGCCTTATAAAAAGAGAAAAGAACCTCTAACTACAAATAAAATTTGTTAAATGTGTTAACAATCATGTTCTTTTGTGTTTTAAGGCTTTTGAAACAGAAAAAAATACATTTATGTTTTCAAAAATTCTCACACAAAGGACGTTAACAAAGGACACATGATTTCTGGTCATGTTAGAAAGCTATTTTTTTTTGTTTGTTTTTAAAACATAAACTTCCATTGAAACTATTTAGGATAGTCAATTTGGAAACAGTGATTATCCTAAACAAATTTGTACAGTTTCGGCTTGCACAGCACTAAATTAAGTTAATAACTGCCAAAGTATTTTCTTACAAGAACTATCTAGAGAAATATCAAGTTAGGGGACAACTAAAAGAATAATATAAAGAAAATTAAGATAACCATCTCCTTTCATTTTAAAATATGCTTATGTTAATTTTGTATATTTCACTGAAAGATTTTGCAGATTTCTAACCATTGATGCACTGAAGGGAGAGCCCAAAGTTATAGTAGCCACTAGTACAGGGATTATAGGGAGAGCAAAATAGGAATGTTCTTTTTCTCTTATCCTTTCTCTTTGTGAAGGACAGGCCCATTTTGGAGGTGACTAAAGGGGGTCTTGGGGAAAAGAAATGGTCACTTGCTACACAAATGCATTTTGACAGAATCACACTGGAGTTAGGGCTTGAAGAGGTAACTTGTCTATCTTTCCATTCCTGTAACTCAAGGGTAAATAAAGGATAAGAATGTGATTCCTACAAGGAAAACAATTTTGAAAGAAAAGAGATCACTGGTGCACACTGGAAAAGGACAATACTGAAGACTTGGTATCACTTCAGCAGATGATCAAAATCTGGAATCCTTCAGGGAAACACCAGACAAAGACCACTCACTCTTTAACAACATCTTAGAATAATGCCCCTTATTTGTTTTACTGCCATATCAAAGGAAATATGACACAACTTGATTTGTTTAGTTGTTAGCAAAACAGCATTTAAATTCATTACATACTAGTTCTTGAAACAAATAATATTGGATGAACTAAATATACTATATGAAAAGAAACAGTTCAACTGTGATTTAAAAAGGATAAAACTTGCTGCTGGATATTTATATTTGTTATGCAAATGGTACAAACTTTCATCATCATATATTGACATACTGACATTTTGCAAGATAATACATAAAAATCTATGTAATCCCACTTTGAAACACCACAGAAGGTACAACTGATATACATTACTGAATACATATATCTAACTCAGTTGTGAAATTGTACTAAGTTCCCAATGCAGGATTTGCTTATTCAAAAAGTTAGGCAAATATACCATTATATATTTCACAGAATCACAGAATGGGTAAGGCTAGAAGTGAGCACAGTGAGTCATCTGGTCCAACCTCCCTGCTCAAACAGGGTCATCCCAGACCACATTGCACAGGATTGTGTCCAGACAGTCCTTGAATATCTCCAGTGAGGGAGGCAATTTCTGTAACTTTTGCTTGCAAAGGCCAAGGAATGAGTGTTAGTATAACCATCTGTAGGTCTATGTGGTGAGGTTTTGATAGTGGAGGAGCCACAGGGGTGTATTCTGTGAGAAGCTGCTGGAAGCTTCCTCCATGTCTGACAGCACCAATGACAGCTGACTCCAAGACAGACCTGTTGTTTGCCAAGGATGAACTCATCAGCCACAGTGCTAGCACCTCTAGGATAATGTATTTAAGAATGGGGAAAAAACCAAAAAGCTCAACAAACAGCAGCTGCAGAAAGAAGTGAGAACATGAGAGAAAATGCTCTGTGTCACCAGAGTCAGAGAGGAGGGAGAGAAGGTGCTTCAGACACCTCAGAAGGGATTCACACCCTGCACATACTATGCTCTGTGGTGAAGACCATGGAGAGGCAGCCCGTGCAGTCCAAGGAGATCCATGGTAGAGCACAGATCCACCTGCAGCCCCTGGAGGACCCACACCTGCAGCAGGTGGATGCCCAAAGGAGGCTGTGACCCTGTGGGAAACCTGTGATGGAGCAGGTTCCTGGCAGGACCTGCGGGAGAGAGGAGCCCATCCTGGAGCAGGTATGCTGGCAGCACTTGTGACCCTTCAGGAGACCTGCGCTGGTGCCACCTGCTCCTGAAGGACTGTGCCCCTTAAAAGAGACTCATGGTGGAGAACTTTGTGAAGAACTGCAGCCTGTGGGAAGAACCCATGTTCATGAATTTTGTGGAAGACTGTCTCCCATGGGAGGGACCCCATGCTGGAGCAGAGAAAAAGTGGGAGGAGTCCTCCCCCTGAGGAGGAAGCAATGGCAGAGACAACGTGCGATGAACTGACCACAGTCCCTATTCCCTGTACCCCTGTGTCACTGAGAAGGAGGAGGGAGAGAATTCTGGAATAAAATTAAGCCCAAGAAGGGAGGGGTGGGGGAAAGGTGTTTAAAGATTTAGTTCTTTATTTCTCATTATCCTATATTGATTTTGATTGGCAGCAAATTAAATTAATTTCCCCAAGTCTGTTTTGCATGTGATGGTAACTGGCAAGCTGTCTTTATCTTGACCCATAAGCTTTTTGTTACATTTAATCTCCCCTGTCCTGATGAGGAGGGGAGTGATAAAGCCACTTTGGTGGGCACCTGACATTCAGCCAGAGTCAATCTATCACACCATCTATCTTATCTTGAAAATTAAAACTTAAATATTAAGGAGAAAAAACACTGAAAAAGCAGAAATTAGGAAAATAAAAATTAGTAATTTATTAATCAAGAAGATATATATTTCTCAGTGTAAATCAAGATGATAAATAATGTAAACGATTGGCAAATTATGCCATAGGTCTTCATAGTATGTATATTCGAAAAACATAATCTTAAAGATACATAGCAGACAAACAGCTTTGGACCAGTTTCAGCAATCTTAGCCTATGCTTACCAATTTACATGGTAACAGATTGGAGATTGGTTACACTTATTTGTAATAGGGTTTAGATATTGCTATGATCAGTAAACAAACAGAAATTTGAATCATCTAACAGATGATACCTTCTCCTCAATAATGTAATATTTATATGTATCTTCAAATTAACAATTTTTTTTTTTAATTATCAGATAACTTAATTAACTTATAACTTATTTAACAGATAACTGTTAAAGCATGAGTATTTCTATAAACAAAGGATGGAAGTTCATTTGCAAGAGAACAAAGTGTCTATTGCCAGGGGAATTTCAGTTATATTTTAAAGGTTATCAATACTCTTACTGCTTTCCAACTATCTGATTTTTATCTACAGATTCCATGTCTTGGGAAAACCAGATATATAAAAATAATTTTCACCTTAACCATTATTTTTACCCAGAACAACCAGTGTGATTTTCTCACCTTCAATTCTGATCACAATAGGTTTTACATTTATTTTATATTTATTTTCCTTTTTATCCCCTTGTTTTCCTAAAAGATAGGAAAGAAGAATTTCCTCTAATGTGTCATGTGGCTATTTTTTTTCAGCAATTAGCAAGTGTGAAGATAGGGAATGAATCTTCCATTGTTTTCCAGATGTGCCTAACTGCTCCAGGTGAGAAACCCATGACATTGTTGCAGCACCTTCTCTGTGCTCCTGAGTCCCATTACAGAAGAAACAGATGTGCAGAGAGGAGAGGAGGAGGAGGATTTAAGGAGTCTTGTCCCTATATGAATTCGGGAGATGTTTAGTCTATAATGCTTTATTCAGGGTTATAGAGTCAATTCTATTTCCCCCAAATACTATGGGAAGAAAAGAAACCATAAAAGAAGAGTTGTTCCTTCCCTACTGTGTAGGTGGTGATAACCTTCTGCATCCTTGGTGAATTGTGCCAATTGTTAGGGTACTTCTCATTTCCTGATCATGTAAACTGATGTGTCAGAATTAATTTCACGAAGAAAAAAATGGGATTAAAAGAGGATAATTTGTATAACAACAGTCATGAGAAAGTCAGATGAAGCTCCTCTGAGAATGAAGTAAGAAAACAATGGCAGACACCATTAAAAGTAATATTTTATGTATATCACAAATGCTCAACATTTCTAGCATAAAGAAAACCAGTTACAGCCATTCTCCATGGTGATAGATTTTTCAGAGGGGTAGCAGTTATGTTAACAAGATTTTTATTGCATAATTTATCTGAAGTTTTCTACTACTAACATAAAATATTTCATATTTATATATTTTAAGTACTTATAGACTTTATGGATATGCATATCCCTTCTCTTCTTATTCAGGACAGTGTTCCATATCTAAAGTTGAGTTATTTACTACTCAGTGAGCAATAAGCTGGCCCAGCTAATGAATGAGCCCTGTGGGGCTTTACATAATAAACATAGCTCCAATAAAATAAATTACTCTCTTAATTTAGGTTTATAAAATGAACAGTTAAGTAAAACTCTATCCATACAAACAATTTAATAGTACCATGGGACTTCTCATTCATATGAAGGTTCACAAAAACTGGGGTATTTCCTAAATTTCTGTTGAAATACTGCTAAATTACAGTATCTTGTTAATTCCAGATTTGCTTGCAAAAACAGCTGGTATCTCATCAATTTAAAAAATTTCAGTTAAAGTTGTGAGAATTAGCAACAATGTCTGCATTCCATCTATGCTGCCTCAAAAGATTTCTGTTCCCTTCATAACTATTGTCCCAAACCCCATCAGCACAGCCTTTCTCCTTCAGTCGTGTTGCAGTAATATGTGCCTTGGTTCAGTATAATTCTGAAGATACACATCAAGAGAGACATGTTTTATCCTCCCATTGTGTTCTTCTGAAACTGCAGTGTATATATATATATCTTTACATTCCTGTTTGCCTATTCAATCCCCTTCGCTTCCCAAACACTACAGCTTTTAATCAATCACACCTTTCTTCTTCAGCTAGTTTCCCACTATAATGAATCTAGAGTTGGAAAGAGGCATGTTACATTTGCCTTCATTAACACAGCTACTTCAGCCTGCAGGAACTGCACTGGGTCATAGTGAAATAATTCAGGATGACTTTCCCTTAATGTACCTGACTTTAGCTGGACTAGAGATGGATCACTGAATGATTTGAATAAAGTTTCATGCATTTTTTTTCTTTTAAGTTTTTTTCTTGTATTTATTGTAAAATACAATTTGCCATTCTGGAGGGCTGTATCACATAGTTAAACCTCAAAAATAAAGTAGTTTTGTTAAAGAGAGAAAACATCTATGAATTTCAACAGCTCTCCCTTAATGTAACTTTTAATAGCAGACATTGTTAGTTTTCATTATGGAACTATAAATACTAGGCATTATCAAGGAAGAATAAATGGAAAAATAATACTAAGGAATTTTATCTAAGTCTGCCAACCTTTACATGAACAGTTTCAATACACATACAAAGAATATCCCTTAGACTAGCGATTACTGCTTAACCTGTCAAAAGGAAAAAACAATGTGAATGGGTAGTCACCATATGCAGAAACATCTGAAATAATTTTCATGGTAGCATTAATTCTAAAATCCATTTATTATCAGTTACATAAATTCTTTAATTTCCGTGCCTGAACCATCTTTATTTAAGTGGATGGGGCTTTTCTCATTTTAAAATGAGAGTTATTTTCTTCCATAGACTAAATAAGCTGATTTCAATAAGAAAAATGTAAGCATGTTGGTAATCATCATAAATAAATTGAAGTCATAGAGAATGTGGTCCTTCAATGATTACAAAATATTCTACGTTATTATAAGAACATGCAATACATTTTTTAATATGAGGAGCAACAGTAATCTTATTTTTGTCATTGATAATTTGACTAAGGCCTTTCACTCATCTTTTGAAAATCTTCAGGAAAATAAAATGTTTTAAAAGACTAAACAGCCTAATCTCCAACTGTCAGTATGCTTTTGAAGACCATATAAATGAAAATGAACTAATTCAAATTATTTTCTGACCCTGTGGGAGCCAAAGAGTTGTACAGAGAATTCTGACCCTTTTGCTATGAATAGTGCTGTTCTTTTTCTTCTTTAATGGTAAATTTGTGCAGATGGAAATCCAAACCTGAGACTGTTGAACCTATTAAGAATGTATCTCTTGACACATACAGAGTTGATCTGTGACAACAATGAATCTATTTACAGCATATTATCTGCAGAACCTTTCAAAACTGTTGATGTCTTACAATATCAAAGAAATCTGCACCAGCTCTACAACTCTTCTTTAATGGCAATTAATAAATTTATCCTCTGATACCCTGAATAATGGATACCTTCTTCATATTCTGAATATACATGTGACTATACAATATCACCAAGGTTTTAATTTGGCAGCAACTTTATTATCATTAAAACTTTCTCAGTTTTGCTGAGCTAAACATCTATTCAGGGTCTAAGACTGTTAGTTCCACCTTGCTTTTGCCTTTGCAGAAGGTCACAGAACAGAGCAAAATGGAAAATCTCTAGAGAAACAGTTACCAAGACTTACTTATGTGGCTTGTTTTCTTGCCCAAGCTTCTGGTCCCATGATCCCTCATCCCACTTCTTTCTAGTTTGATCAGTTATTCCCTTCTGAGACAAGGCAACCACATCTTTCCAAAAGGAAGTTACAACAGACTAAAACCAAAATCACAAAAAACCCAACCCAAAACCCCAGAAAAAATACTGTTCTCTGCCAAACACAGACACACAGACAGAGACACACACACAGAGACAAGACAGTTCCCAGATCAACTCTATAAACATAATGCAGGGTTTTCTCCAACAAAAGTCATGTAGTGCATTTGTACTGGGTTTAGACTGCAAGGTTTTGGTAGCCAGGGGTCTGCAGAAGTGTCCTCTGTGAGAAGAGGCTGCTCCCATGTTGGGCAGAGCCAGCTCCAAGAAGGGCCTATTCTGGCCAAAGTCAAGCCCATCAAAAATGCTGGTGGTGCCCTTGTGACAATGTATTTAAGAAAGAGTAAAAAAATGCTGAAAAGAACTGTGACAGAAGATCAATAAAAATATGTGAGAAACAGCCCTGCAAACACAAAGGTCAGAGAAGGAAGGGGAGAAGGTGCTCCAGGTGCCAGAGCAGAGATTCCCCTGCAGCCCATGGTGAAGACCACAGGGAAGCAGGCTGGCTGTCTGCAGCACAGGGAGGTCTCTGCTGGAGCCTGTGGATGACCCCACATAGCAGCAAGTGGATAAGCCCTGAAAGAATCTGCAACTTGCAGTGCATTCCATCCCTGAAGGACCACACCCCATGGAAAGGACACATGCTAGAGCACCTCTAAAAGAACTGCAAGAACTGCAGAGGATGGGAAGGACCCCACACTGGATCAGGGGAAGAGCATGAAGAAGAAGGATTATCAGAGACCAAGTGTTATGAACTGACCACAATCCCCATTCCCCACCCACCCTTAATGCTTGGGTGAAAGAAAAGTTAGAAGAGTTGGTAATGAAGGAGTGGAGTCTGGGAAAAAGAGGAGGTGGAGGGAAGTTTTCAGTTTTGTGTTCACTTTGCACTATCCTACTGTGTTTTTATTTGGCAATCTATCAATCTTCCCTTAGCTGAGTCTGTAAGTTACTGTCACAGACTCATCTCAGCCCATGAGTTTTATCATCTTATTTTCTTCCCCTGTTCTGCTGATGAGGGGGAGTGGGAGCAGCTTTGTGGGCATATTGCAGTCAGCCAAGGTTATCCAGAACAGAGTTGCATATAAATTTGATCTCAACTTGGTCGTTGAATGTAGACTTTTTCCAAGCTAGAAATGAAGTGCTCTTACACCCCTACCCCTCCAAAAGAAAATAATAATAAGAGAGAGAAACATTGCTAGGAGTTCTGATAAGACTGCAGCTCAAACTAAGCTCTTGGGGATTTCAGTTTCTGTAAGCTAAATCCTCTTAAACAAGTGAGTAAGCCTATGCAAATCAGAATTTTACAAACTGAATCTGGTTAGATATCCCCTTGCCAAATTTCAGGTCAATGATTCAACATGCAAGAAAGTTAGAACTTATCAAAAAGTTTGCCCTTTTTTTTACAGGCTAAAATGGAATGCATTTTCCTGAAATCATGGTCTTCAAAGATGCTTGAATTTGCTCATAAGCACTTCAAGCCATTGAGTACAGATAATTTCAGCCCAAAAACCAGTTAAAGTTCAGAGTTTCTAAATGGTAAAGAATAATTAAACTATTTCTTATCTTACTTAGGAAATGATGACTCAATGTCAAAGTAATGAATTGGTTTCAGCAATAATACGTTTTATTGTTTCACTCTCTGTGATGGTTAAAAGATACAAATTAGAGAGAAGAGTTTATTTGCATAAGGATGGGAGAAGAATAAGTAAAATTTAGAAAGGAACTTCCCCAGTACAGCAGGAAGATCACTACTACAACCTGTGTCCAAGCTGTAATATTAAAATATTGGAAAAATGTCAATGTGATGATGAGATTTTCCAGTTCATGTTTTGAAATAAATCTGTCTGTAAGTTGCATGTGATCTGCTTTTAGTACATATTTTCACATGAAAAAATACTAAGAAGCATCTAAAGAGCATGAGAGAAAAGTGTAGCATTCCAAATTGTATGTACATCCAATTTAATATCAATTTTTTAAATACAAAAGCAAATAATGACTGAAACTAAATGTATGGGTTCTAAATTATAAATTATAAATTATATTTAATGGATGATTTAATTTTTAAACTATAAGTTTTAGATCAACTGCAGGAAAGTGAACATAATCTAAAAATATGTGGAAGCACCTCATTTCTTCTTCCTGTTGTATTCTCCTTCTCATGTTCTGTCCCACCCTTTTACTGTACTGAACCATACTGATGCCTTATACAACTTGAAATATAAATAATAATGTTATTTATTGAAAAAGAAATATAAGAGAAATTAAGATGACAGAAAACAAGAGGACTGATTCAGACAGATTCAAAACATATTAAATTATAAGAATTCATTAACCTTTTAATTTGCATTGATACACAATACCATGTCTTTGTCTTAGGCCTAATGCACAGACCTCATTTTTCATAATCTGTATTAAAGGAATTTGCATTAAATGTGAGGAGAAAAGAGAAAATACAGTTCATATAATTCAGGAAATATTCCTCAGGAATCTTAGTGATGAATGATGTTTATTAAAGTACAGCATTGCACATAAGTTATAAGACAGAATTAAAGAATAGCTTACTGTCCTGTGGTACAAATCCCTGGACATGCTGCTTTGTTTTGCTTGATACAGCTTTTCACCTGCCTTAGTGCTGCAGAGTAGCAGCTAATTATCAGGTGTGAGCAGTAATCCCCAGGGCTGGTTTTTCAGACTGGCACTGTTTAATATGACATGGACAGCAGGAATGAGGGCATCCATATCAGGTTTGCCAACAACATCAATCTGTGTGGTGAAAAGAGAGGCCATTCAGTGGGACTTAGTCTTGAGAGCTGGTCATGTGCAAACCTCATGGAGTTCAACACAGCCAAGTGCAAAGTCTTGCACCTGGGTCAGGGCGCACAAACACAGGCTGGGCAGAGGATGGATTTAGAGTAGGTCTGAGGAGTACTGGGGGTGTTGGTTGACACAACGCTCAACACAACCCAGCAAAGTGCTCTCACAACCCAAAAAGCCAACTGTTTCCTGGGCTGCATCAAAAGGACTCTGATCAGCAGGTCAAGGAAGGTGATTCTGCCCCTCTACTCTAGCCTTGTAAGAGCAGAGAAGTACTGCATCCCTCTGGGGTACTCAGCCCAGGAACAAACCAGTCAGAGCAAGTTCAGAGGAGGGCCACTAAGATGGATCAGAGAGCTGGAGCACCTCTCCTATGAAGACAGGATGAGAACGTTTAGGTTGTGTTTCCTAGAGAAGGTTCCAGGGAGACCTTACAGCAGTCTTCCAGTGCCTAAAAGGGCTACATGGAAGTTGAAGAGGGACTTTTTATAAGGGTGTGTACTGACAGGAAGAGGAGAAATAGCCTTAGACTGAAAGAGAAGAGATTTAGATCAGATATTAGGAAGAGATTCTTTACTGTTAGGTACTGGAACAGGTTGCCCAGAGAAGTTGTGGATGCCCTGGAAGGGTTCAAGGGCATGTTGAACGGTGCACTGAGAAACCTTCTCTAGTGGGTGGCACCCCTGCTCATGGTGGAAAGGTTGGCACTAAATGATCTTTAAGGTCCCTTCCAACTCAAACCATTCTGTGATACTTCAAAAATCTTGTATTTCGAAGTTATGTCAAAGCACTTGAAGATGCAATAACTTTTATTCAAATTGTGCATGCATCACTTGATAGCCAAGTTAGAAGGATTCAAGCAAATGACAATGTGAATTGACTGCTAGTCATACAGATTACTTTAGGCTGCCTATTACCATTTTCATTTACTTATGAAAATATAATACAGATGAAGAAGTGAAAAAAGTGAAGCTAAATAGCACTTAAAAATCTGTTATCTTTCTCAGAAATTTTAATGATTCCAAAGTAGTGATAAATATTATGAGTCATGCGAGCAACTATAGCTTCTTGTTTACTGTTTCTAATTCAAGAGAAAGAGCATGACTTCCTGACAAGGTAGCCTAACAATCTCAAACACCTTGGGCCACTTCTGCTGTAACACTAAGAGTACAGCATGAGTTTTCCCCACAAAGTAGCTGGAGATAATTACAGATTTATTATTCCAAGCGATATGCCAGCAAATATAATACACCTGGGCCTCAGCAAATCAACAGACTCTTAGAACAAAACAGCAATTATGCAGCAATTACCCTCATTGTCAGAACGGGATGTTCAACCTGATAAAAATTGTTGTTTACTTTCCAATCTCAGGCAAGACTGAGAGCCTGAACTGCCTTTACAATCTACTCCTTTACATTATCATACTTAGGGAAAGCTTTTAACTGGCATTGTAGGACAATTTTACTATGAAACACTTGATTATTGCCCTGCCATAAATGGTCAGAAGTTGTATTTCTGTCACTACCTCATCTGCTATGGTATAGTTCCACTCTTCCAAGCATAATATTCAAAAGAGCCCATAGCTTACAATGATTCAAAGATCACCTCCTTAGAACTGGACAGTTTTCTGAAAATGAGAGTTGTTCAAGCAAGATGTCACTTTGCTACTCTCAAGCTAATGAAGAAACTGAAAACCTCACAAGAGATTTGAAAGAAAGCTTACAAAACAAAAACTCAGAGGCTTGAAAGACATTCCCTACAACTTGATGTTCTACATTGTCACAGGCTTCTTGTTAAATTACACACAGGAATTTCTTCCTCCACTAGGAAAAATCAGTAAGTCAAGAAATATTTTTAAGTTAGAGGTTATTTTTAAAAGGTACTTAATGATTAATAAAGGTGGAAAATATTTCTTTTCAGCCTAAAAACTTAAGTTACAATGGAGTTAGGCTGCTGAAGGTCAGCATAGCAACCTCAGGTAAAGCAGGAAAAGAATGCTAACATAAACTAAAATTAAAGGTGTACATGTCAGGATAAAATATTTATGCAGATGCCCCCAGCACAAGGTAAAATAAAGATAGTCATATTTTATCCTAAAGTAATAAAAAGGTTTTCAAGCAAGTTTTAGGCTGGGCTTCTGTAATGTCCACTGAGCGCTAAAAAACCGTAGACCATTTTAAAACTCTTTTTCCCAGAAAAAAAAAAAAAAAGAAAATTACATGATTTCACCTGCAGTGATTGATAATCAGCAGTCGTATGGCTTGGTTTTAATTCTGTAAGACACACATCAGAAAATTAATTGCTTCCCCTATGAGCTCATGCTTTTCAGAACAATGAAACTTTTTCTTGTATATCTCTCTTCCAGGAAGGAATGAAATCCTCTCTTGGCTATCACTTTGGTGCACATACTCCAAAGAGAATTGTCCAAGAATGTAACTTGGGGACAAGCTGTTTCACAGTGCAGCAGAATAAACTAATCCCAGTTTTGACATGGAAAAATCTCAGGAGAAAACAGTGCAAGACAGACTCTCTACACCAAAAATAAGCAGTGTAAAGTGTATTGGGTCTGGCTGGAATGGAGCCAGCTTTCCCCACAGCAGATCTCATAGGGATATGCTTTGTACTGGTAGTTAGAACATGTTGATGACACACCAGTGCTTTGGCTACTGCTGAGTAGTCCTGGTACTGCATCAAGGATGTCTCTCCAAACAAAGTGAAGCTGGGGGCTTCAGCTTGCCAGATGTTAACTGTGAATACCACACACCTGGTAAAAACAGGTCCAGAAGATTCCTAAAACACCTGGTTGAGAATTTCTTGGTACAAGTTCTAAAGAAGCTGACTAGGAAAGGTCCTGAAATCCTCTTTGATTTGTTGCTTGTTCGCAGAGAGGGGCTCTGTAAGGACTTAAAGAGCACAATGAACTGTCTCAAGCACTGTCAAAGAAGGAAGCTGCCATAAGATAAGCTATCATACAGGAATTTAAGCACAGATAGCAAACAGGAAGGTGTTAATACCAGATCTAATGGAGGTGAAAGTTTGGAATGAGAACACTGGATAAAATTCCACTGTGCAGACTGTGGGAAAAGCACAGATGGCAACAACAGGAAGATGCCAGGCCTGGTGAGGCAGATCTGGGTAACCTATCCGGACAAAAATTCCCACCATGGCAAACTATGTGAAAGGAAGCAAGTCCTTATACACATGCCAGCCCAAGCTGTGGGAAGAGCATTTATCTGTGGATACCTGGGATATGGACTGCATAAAATGCTCACCCCAGTCCACCCTTCCCCACTGAGAAGACTAGAAGAAGAAGGGTCGATGGGACACTGCAGGAACCCACGTGGTGGTGATAACTTTTGTTTACACACCCTCTCTGCCTCTCTTCCCTCCTTCCCCTCCCTCCCTTCTCTCCTCCTCCACTCCACTCCACTCCACTCCACTCCACTCCACTCCACTCCCCTTCCCTTCCCTCATCCCCCTTTTCCCCTCTCTCCTCTCCCCTTTCTTCTCTTCCTATCTCTCTTGCTACCTCACATTTACTATTAAATAAAATCTGTACTATTGACTTTGGCATATGATTTTGTCTGCACCTTAATTCAGGCAGAGGCATCTCTTAATAATCATATCCTAACATTATTTTGGTGTAGAAGTGGGATCATAACAGGCTCATGGGTGAAGTAGTGATTGATGACCATACTGGCCACAGTGACAATAAAGCATTTGGGTTTATAATCTCTGGTGACAGGAAGAAAACTGTCAGGAAAACTTCAATTATGGACATAAGAAGAGTGGACACTTTTGAAGCTGCTGAGTGTCATCAGTGCTGGTCACTTTTTAAATGCCACCTCCTTAGAGCATGGGAGCAGGCAATTCCAAAATGTCAAGCAGAGAAGGCAGAGGGCTGACTTGGTTGAACAGGGATCTTCTGGGGTTAAGGTGGAAAGAGAAAGTGTGTGGCCAGTGAAAGGAATGTCAGGTGATATAGGAGGAATACAGAGAGGCTACTCGCCACTGCAGGGAGAAAACTCATGTGGCCAAAGCTCAATTAGAGTTTAAGCTGGCCAGAACTATGTGGGATAGTTAAAAGAGATTTTTCAAATGCCTTGATAGCAAAAGGCAGTGTAAAAATAACATCATCCTGTTGCAGCATGAGGATGGTCACCTGAAAAACAGGGACACGGCAGAGATGTTCAATATTTTCTTTGTTTCAGCCTTAAACACTGATTATGGGCTATGGGTTTCCCACTGCCCTGAGCTGGAGGGACATGACTGCGAGTATGATCAAATCCCAGGAAACTCCAAACTTGTGGGATCTGCTGCTCCAGCTGGATCCCTGTAAGTCTCTGGGGCTTGGTAGGATTCATCAGAAAACACTCAAAGAACTGATTAATGTCATGGTGAAACCTCTCTAAGTGATTTTTTAATCTTTTTGGGAATCTGGAGAGTTCCCAGTTAACTGGGAGCTCACTAATGCATACTGATTTTCAAGAAAGGCAAGAATGATGACCCTGGAAACTACCATCAGCCTCACTTCAGTGACTGGTAAAACTGTGGAGAAGACTGTTCTGAGAGTTATTGAAAAACACCAGAAAGACAACTAATTTGGGAGGAGCTATCAGGTTAGGACAATGTGTTACTCCTTGATTATGTAACTATAAGTTTGGTCTCAGAAATAAGAATATAAGCAAACTAACAGATACCTGCAATACAAAGAAAGCAGAATTCCTTTAGCCCTAAGGCTTATTGCTAGGCAGGCAGATCAGTATATCAACAATTAGGTATTAAATATGTATAACAAAAAAAGTCAGAAATTATTATTGCAGGGAAAATATTGATGGAGTAAATTTATTTATAGCAGTTGCCTAAATACTAGTTTTATGGATTAACACAGTTTTATTTATGTCATTTACTCTGGTTCAAGTCGAGGGACTATGTTTTTAAATCAGCTTGAGATGTCAATTTTTGAGATATTGTCTACAGAGAAGAGAAAGTAACTAGTAAAATGTCATTCTAGCTACCCGGAGACAAGAGCACACTGTTGCAGTTAAAAATGTGATGAGAAGAATCTAAGAAGTTGGAGGCTGTGATGTGATATAAATGTTAACACCATTAAACAGATGACAACAATTAATGTTTAAGCTCGGAGAGAATGAAAAACCACGATTTTAACATTTGGCCATCTCTCATGCGAATTTCATTTTTGGAGTGCCTAAGTTGACATCCTGGTGCCTGAGCAATAAAAAATATCAGGAAAGTACATGAGAGATGCAAGGCATCACCTAATAATGCAGTCTGATTAGCAGGAATAAAGCCTGAGTTGTGCATCATGCAATAAGAAGTTACAACAGTAGTCTTGCCACTAATTCTGATTTATTCTTACCCCCTTTTCTCCATATTAACACTAGGACAATAATGGTTTTTTTTTTCTCTTGACATGGAGAAGAAAGTATTACAATCTTTATTAGAAAATAAGATCATATATATGTTAAAACTGATGGAGAATAAGTGTGTACTTATTTCAGGCTTAAAAGAGTGTGCAGTAAATAAGGCAAAGGCCAACACTTGAATGATGAACTTAAAAATAATAAACATCTGCCACATACTCAAGACACCATTCATCCAATGCATTGAAGAAGGCAGGGAGCCTAAGGGAAATATCGTATGACTGTGTAATTAAAGACTATGATAATGAATTTGTGCACAGAGGTTCAGTTATGCTTTCATGAGTAACTTACACAGTGACACTTCTTAATTTCTGAAAAATCAACTTTGCAAAAAAGACTACCCTCTATAAAAGCCATCCCGCAGTTTTTCAATTCAATCCACTCCATAGGTAGGTTAAGCTAAAAACAGAAACATCACATATTGTTTAGATAAACTTTTTACCTCTATCATACTATGTTTCACTAGTAGTTTTTGAACATTAACTACTGCAGCACAGACTGAACCAGAGGTCTAATGGTAAACAGGTTGTGGAGAAACGCTAATTCTAGCACAGTGGAAAAGGATCACTGGGACCTGTGCTGGTGCATCTCTCAACCACCACCCGTTCAGGTGCCAAAATAACACAGAGGTCTTGAGACACTAAACAGGTTTCTGATTCATGCTTTTTCTACAGAAACAACTCTGATTTATACAATAGTACTGGGTATATGAGCTAGCTCTTTAATAAAATGAAGAGGTCACTTCAAATACCTCAAAGCTGTAATTATGGACTTAGTCAGAATTTAAAATATTAACTACATTTGACCTTAATTTTCTAAACAGATTTAAAAAAAAAAAATCATGGAAGAGATACTCAGTGCTCTATCAGAACCAAATCTAAAATATCTAAATTTTAAGGGAAGGAGCGCACAGCCAATCCCACTTACATTTTAAAACAGATTTCTTTTGTAACAGTTATCTAATGAAGAAATGGTCTTGCTTTCAAAACATTGTTATTCAAATAGGTTTCTGTATACTTATGTTAGGTATTAGTTACTCATCTAGTTAAGGCCCGCAAAGGAACAACATTCAGATAAAATCTATTTTTGGGGTTTTCATATGCTTTTTTATGGTCAAAACTATTCCAATATTTTTATCAAAACAAAGCATTAAAGATTACAAAGATCTGAGAAAAAGATGAGCAGTTACCAGATAAGGTCTGCTTAATTTTGTATTTTTGTTACATTTTGTTACAATTTTGTTATATTTTTGTTATGTGGCAGGAGATTACCAATTAAGATATTACTCTTTTTAATGGTTCTAAGGGTTAAAGAGCACAGTTGCCTCTCTCAAAACACTGTGAAGGCCACAGAAGGAACTTGCCATAAAATAAGCCACCACAGTGGTAACTTGCAATAAACACAGAGGGAGGAATTTGCAACAGGGAGGTGCTGATTCCAGGCCTGACAGAGGTACAGTCTGGTTAGCACATCCTGGTTAATGCATCCACGCAAAAATTCTCACTGTGGCAAACTGTGGGAAAGAAAGTAACTGCTCATATAGAGAATCACAGAATATTCTGAGTTGAAGGAGGCCACAAGGATCATCGAGTTCAACTGTTAAGTGAATGACATGTACAGGGATTGAATCCACAATCTTGGCATTATTAGCACCAAGCGAGCTTATCTCAGGGTACATATATTACCCTAAGTTATGAGAACAGCATCTTCACCCCATGGATACCTGGAACTTGGACTGTATAAAGGTGGTACCCCCAGAAGAAAAGCCCAGGGAACCCCCCCACTGAGAAGCCCAGGGTGAAGTAGGGTCAAAAGGATGCTGCTGGATCCATGGGTGGGAACTATCTTCTGTATTTTTGACTTCGGCATATGGTCTCATTTGCACCTTCATTTGGGCAGAGGCACCTCTCACTAATTGGATCATAACAATGGTTTATGGGGAGAAAGTAGATACCAAAACTACTGCCAGAATGTTTACTGTAATTTTAACTTGTGCTGTTGGGATTTTCTAAATGACTGTGATATTTATTGATGTGCATCATGCAGTATATACACTTTCTTCAGTCATGTATAAAAAGTTTACTACAACAGGACAGAATCTCCCCTCATGGACCATCTTTTGAACACAGACTGACTAAAAATAAAATAACTGTTGCTTTTCAATGATAGGCAGAATTTAGGTTTTTGTTGTTTTGTTTTTTTTTTTGGCAGAGAACCCCAATTTTGCCATGAAGGTTGGCAGGCAAGACTGTTACCATGCCTAAGACCTGTCAGAGGGCCACCACAGCTTTTAACTTCTCCATGTTTCCATGGAAGTTTAGATTAAGCAGATCACTTTTTAAAAAGAACATGCCAGGTACTTCAGAAATTATTCAGCCTGCAAACCTTCGTTTGTAGAACTGCAAAATCATGGATCATGCATTTTTCAAAACAAAATCTAAATGAAAACCACATGCCTAATTTTTGAGCTACCACATAACAGAAAAATCATTTGGAACTACAGTAAGGATCAGGGAAAATAAAAAATGTGATATAATTATCTCTACATCAGTCCTGCAATTTCAAGGTCAGACCATTAACATTTGCCAAAGTCATGGAGTCACGGCAAGGAAATTAAAAGCAGACAATGACCTCAAAGACAAAGTAGGGAAAAGAATATAAAACAATGAATTCCAACAAGTAGCATGTGTTCCCCTTCAACTTATAAACAGAACTACTCCCCTCACGACCACCAAGAAAGATACTTAAATTCAGATAAGTTAGATTCCCTTGCATCCCTTGGAATTCCTTTAAGTGCCTTTACTGTTTCTAGTGATTTGAAACACATGCACACCATCAAAATAAAAGATTTAAAACCATCCAGAAAACATACAAGTGCTGAGTATTGCATTTAAGTTATGCTTTACAACATTCTATTATAATGATTTTTATCAGTTTATGTATTATCTATTTATTAGAAAACTCCCTATAATTTCTAGATATAGAAGTTAAATGGGCATTCTTAAGTCTCATTGAATTACATTCACTGATTCAAAAGGCAGAGTGTAAACTGGGCTCACTATGGGTTTAGAGACTAAGAATATACCATGTATATGTCCAATGTCATCTAATGAAAGCCTGAAAATGAACTAAAGAAATATAAAATGAAAGAGTGAGAGAAGGAGAGGCATAATATTATCATAAGTTGGTCCTCAACATCACTTACAAATTCTGCAAGACGTAATTCCATTCCCTTTGTGAAGACAAGTGTTTTAATGAAGCTGGCAAAATAAATGTCCTTTGTTGAAGGAAACCTCTACAGACAGAAAGGAATAAAATGTGGGACTCCTTGTGCTCTACAGCTGGAAACTGTTTTGCCTATTTGAAGACTGATAGGTATTAGTGAAAAAAGTACAAGTCAGATACATTCTAGCAGATGCCAGTTACTCAAAAGCAGGTTCAGAAAGTCTAGGTGACAAAAATATATTCCTACACATTTATTTAATTTCATAAATGCAAGTGTTAAATGAAAACTCATGATGGCCGTATTGAACAGGCCAAATTATCACTTGAAAGATCTGACTAATGTAAATGACAATGGAATCTCCAACAAGATTTGGAACCACTTAACAAGAAAAATAAATGTTCACTTCCTCAATAATCAGCTCACTTTCTACAGAAAGTAGTGGTATAAGTGGTGCTTAAAAGTAGGAAAGCAGTAAAAATGAAATAACACTAGAAATCATGAAGAATTAGAAGTCTAAAATGTGACATTTATTCTTTGATCCCTTCAGAAGAGATCTAATGGGATGTTACCCACACTTAATTATTTCACTAAACCACGCAGTAAATTTCACTTCTGCAAGATAGGTGGACATGGAACACCTCTCTGCATAAAAGGCTCCGTGATCTGCCTTTTACTGATAATTCACCTTGTCTCTTACCTTTTCCATTCCATATCCACATTATGATTTTGAGAGACTGTGCTTTAGCATGGGGTGCCACCTTTGCTTCTCAACAGACAGTTCTACAAAACTTCTCAAGATTTAAATTTGATTGTTCACACCAACTCCATGATTTTAGGAGGAGTTAACTTTCCTTTACATTACCCTCATTTTCTACCAATCATTTTAATGAAAATACAGTAATTTGAAATTAGGTCTTAAGTCAAATATTCATTATTTCTCTAAAACTTAATACCTGCCACTAAACATTTCATTTCACAGAAAAGTTCTGAAGACAAGTTGCCATAAAAAGCTGAAAAGGAGCTAAGAAAAACCCAACAAAACAGCTGCCTCACTTTATCCTTTAGTCAAGTGACTGAAGCTCTTAACCCAAATGGAAACTGTATGTACACATGCATTTCACTGAACAAAAGAAACTTGGATACAAAGTAAATTTCTACTTGAAACACACTAAGAAATCTGCTCATTAAAAGAGGTTTCTGTGGCAACAAAACCTACAATTATTGAACCACATTCATTTCTTAAGTATGTCAAACATATTACTGGTAGTTCAGTAATGATGGAAGAGGGACAGGAGTAATGTGAAATTGCAGCTGCACTGGGCCCAGATCACCCTATGTTGCTGTGATTCATCTTCACTATCAGCTTGGGTTACAACACACTGCCAAAATCTTCATAATCTTCTTTACCTCCCCACAATGAATCAGTCTAGGGTTCAACCATACCCTAGAATTATGACAATTTTACAAAAGGAGTATTTAAATCTGGCAAGAATCTTACTTGAAATGCTCTGGGGGGTGGGGGGGGGAATAGAACTACTGTGTCAGCAAAAAAAATTCTTTCCTATTTACAATAAATGCAGCTTTTCAGAAATATCATGACTAATAAAAAAGTGGGAAAATGAAACTTTTTGTAAACAGATGCACATCATAGATGACAATAAGTACATCCTTTTGCACAGAAGTAGTAGACTTAAAAACATTTATTTTTGACTGCATTAAAGACTGAAAACTAGAGAAAGCAATGCTGGCTTTATGACCAGATCATCCATGGGTATAAAGCCAACCAGAATTCAATTGATACAAAAGTATGGTAGGTAACATTAAGTTTTGTCTCTCCAAATGTCTTAGGAACAGCCCAATTTGGGCAAAATCCAAATCTTTAGTTTTTTTCATCTTTTTTAGTTATTGACTAAGTCTGGGCTTTTTTCCCCCCACTTGCCAAAAAAAAAGTATACCTAAACCTCCATATTTAAAATAAAGATGTCAGTTTAAAGCATTTTTCACAACTTTCATAATTTTTCTTTTTTCATATTTTTCATAACATAATTTTCATATTTAAAGGGAGAAAACTCTGGATTTCTAGACAACCTTTGATACTCTTAATGGGAAAAAAAGAAGGAAAATGTTTATGATGGGCAAAAAGAACAGAAAATAAGATAAAATGCTTTTATGGTATTTCTGCTTAATTTCTACTGATATGGAAGAAAATGCAAAGACTGTGTGGTGAGATGTTCATTTTTTTTCAGTAGTACTGGTCACACTGGAAATAGGAGGCTTTCAGTCACTGAGGAAGATTCTGGAATGGCGATCCTTTTACTCAGGTTAGCTCTGGCTTGCTAACCACAGAGACAAAAGGAATAAGCAAGTTTTGTGTTGGCTGTCCATATATTACCTGCACAAAGTTTCACACTAATGGAATATAACACTTTTCCACTTTCTAGTCTTATTGCACTAATATTTAAATGAAAGTATATATTCCACAATTTACCTAATAGACAATTCTGCTTTAGCAGACATACCTATGAATAAAGAGGGCATCTGCAGGAAGAACTGTACCAGCAGTGCTTGAGGTGAGGCTGCGCCTCAAGTACTGCATTCAGTTCTGGGCCCCTCACTTTAAAAAGGACATTAAGGTGCTGGATCATGTGCAGAGAAGGGCAACAAGACTCATGTAAAGTCTAGGAAATATGCCTTAGCAGAAATTGCTGAGAGAGCTGGGTTTGTTTAATCTCAAGAGGAGGCTCAGGGGAGATCTCATCGCTCTCCAGAAGTAGCTGAAAGGAGGGTGTAGAGGTGGCGGCCAGTCTGTTCTGCTGTGCAATGAGAGGACCAGAGAAAATGGTCTTGAGACAGGAGAGATTCAGATTACCTATTAGAATGAAAAATTTCACTGTTAGGGTGGTCAGGCATTCAAATAGGTTGTCCAGGGAGGTGGTGGAGTCACCATCCCTGGATGTGTTTAAGAGGAATCTGGATCTGGCCCTGGATGATCTGGCTTGTGGTTTAGGGCTTGCCGTGGCAGTGCTGAGTGAACAGCTGGATTGGATGATCTTGAAGGTCTCTTCCAACCTTGATGATTCTATTCTAAGATGCTGTCCTGGCATGGAAAGTAATAACTAGTTACTACTTCGAGAACAGAGAGAACAAAACTCTTAAAAATTGAGAATGCACCACAAAAGTAATGATTTTAATTATGGTTCACATTTCTAGCCAGATGTCCTAAATATAGCCATTGTTAGATTATCACAAAAAACATTTAAAATAACTAAATAAAATACAGAAACCATGGGGAAAAGATTTCCAGGCATCAGTCAGCTGAGTAATAAGGCCATGTTAAAGCCAATTAATTTTATAATCCTTAATAACTGGTTGAAGAGATCAAAACTGGCAAACTTCCAATCACTACTCTATATCTTTATATGATTATTTCTAACCTACAACTACATTTTAGATGGAAAAAAACCAAAACCATGGTACTTGTAGAAAAACCCACAAAATAAAATCAGTTTAAAATATTCCTTAAAACAAGGGTGGGAGGGGTTCGGAAAAGCAAGCAGTTTGGAAAAGGCATTGACAGTCTTTTTTCAACTCCCTGCTGGGTAATATGAGCATATCACCAATAGGTGTGGGACCTAAAATTGTTGAAAGTGAATAAAATTTGACCCACCATCTGTTTTTCTTAAAAACAGACAATTAATGATTTAATTGACTTGGCACACTATATATTACAGTACATATGTCACACTAGATGAAGTGATTTGGTTTCTACAAAGTTGTAGAAAAGGTGCCTTGAAGCTTTTGGATTATTCTTATTTCTTGGTGGTTGTTTTTTGGAGACTTTTTTTTTTTTTTTTTTGAGAAAAAACTATGCCCAGGGCTTAAATTCTGTCATGTGCAGCTTTTAGTCTTTTTTAATGTGATGCTAAAGTAGGAAATAATGCACCATACCGCTATGCCAAATGTTATTTATTACACTGTGTCTGTGCTTTCATTTCATGAAGCCTGCGGCTGGACTGTCAGATTACAGGTGTCCTTTAGGTTAGGTTGAAATAAAAACTTAACAGTAGTAATTGCCATGTTAACTGAATACATAGTTTCTTCCTACTGTCCAAGTATATTTTCACCATTTATATATATACTAACACAATGTACATTTTCAGGATTATTTTCCATTTATCTATTACTTACTGTACTTTAAATGGTTGAGCATATGGTGAAAAATAAGCAATTTGAGGAGAAAATAGTATTAGCACAGCACCCTTGAATAGACAAATTGCAACACAGTATCTTCAGATAGTGCTCAATGGTATTTTTTGACGTAAATATGATCTACAAATATCATGTAGAAAGCAGCCATGACACTTATGCTCTAGGGTTTTTTTCATACCGCTTACAGTTAATCTTATTATTAGATTTATTATTGCAGCTATGTGCATAACCTACAGCTATTACATTTATATCTGTTTTAAGTAATTGCAAGAGAGCAGTCTAAAAAAATGTGTGATGGTATGCAATAAATAATAAATTAGTGACAGCCTCTAGGTCTTACCAATAAGAACATGACTATATTCAACAGCACACTCCATTTTTGTCATTCACAATTAAGGCTATCACGTGTTATTTTCCCCCAATTTAGCCAAAATTTTTAACTGAAAGCTGTCTTATTTTTTCCTTCATTACTACTGACAATGTTACTACCAAAAGAAGTTTAAATTTTTATACAATTCACTGTTTTTCATATAGTCAAGCACAATTCCTTCCCCCACAATTCCTTCTCCTTGAAACTCCTACTTGTTAATGCAACCATTTTCTCTATACACCTGTATGTATTTACTGTAAGCCTCATCTATAAAAACAGTAATTTATTTAATTTTAGTGATCTTTACCACTTCTCTGTCTTTTCCCTTATCCCTAACTCATGATATGTGAGATTACTTTTTTTATCCTTTCAGACTGAAGAAAGAATGGATTTAACTTCATTGTTCTCCATGGAACTAATTCAGACACATATATATCACAATTTTTAATATATAGCTATATATATATATATATATATTTTTAAATATATGTGGTCTATTTGTTAGCATTACATAGGCAATAGCCTGGAGAGAACTCTGGATTCTGGAGGCCAGGTCTAGAAAGCATTTAAAGTTTCTTTTAATAAAGTTATGCATTGAAGTTTCTACCCCATTAACATTAAACGGCAACAAGCATTGTAATGTCCTGCAGGGTTCAGTGTTTGGCTCCGTTTGCCTTGGCCAGAGCTGCTTTTAACTGGTTTGAGCCAAAAGAGCAGTTGTTTGGTAATGGTGTGACCTATTACTTATCCTGTCTGAGCTTTCGTGCCAGTCATGCAGTGAAGCTCTGACTAATGGCGGGGGGGGGGGGACGCCGATAAGGACGGCAAATGATAAAATTATAANGGGGGACGACGACGACGACGACGACACACTGTATAATATTCAACAGCTCTTGGTGGTTGTGGAAAAGGGGGTGTGAGTGGGGGAGTGTATTCTGCAAATTCAAACCAGTAAGTGGGAATCAAAAAACAAAAACAAAAAAACCAAAAAAATCAAAACAAACAAACAAACAAAAAAAACGGAAAAAAACCTCACCACAAAAAAAAAAAACCACCAAAAACAAACAAAAAAAAACCAAACAAACCCCACAACTATAAAGAAGCTGGCTGTTTGAAGAAGTATGTAAGGATAACTGCCTAAGGAGACCCAAAGGAAAAGGGAATCCCACTAGGATCATCATATTCCAAGCACTGAACTCGGGATGCTGATAAATTGTAGTACATTCCTCCCCACTGTCCTCTGCAAGAGGAAGGCAAATGTTAATATTAGGGCACAAAAAAACACAGGGAAAAAAAGCAGATACTAAGAAGGTAATGTGCTATCTTATCTGCATTGTTATTAAGGTTCTTCTGTGTTAATTAGACAGTCTGAATGCTAGACTTAAAATGTGAATTAGACAAAGAAGAAATTCTTAGTTCTTTTTATGTTGCATTCCCTTTTGCTTATGCTTAGACAACATCATTCCATTGAAGTGCGAGTTGCTCTTGTATCCCTTCCTTTGGCTATATCTGGATGACACAGCTCTCATCATCTTTGTTTCTTCAGATCACCTCTCTGAAATGCCTCCTCAAAGAGGAAGAATTTCAAGCCTCACTTTCTGAATTTTAAGAAGATTTTAGGGACAAGGTGTTCAAAATTTCACCAAGCAAAAATTTTTGAAGTTTTTTAAATTCAGAATAATACCAGTTTGTTTCCCTATTTCAAAGAGTTGAGTTTTAAATAACATCATCAACATTCCTTCTAATTTCCATTGTTATTAAATGCCTACTAAAGTTACCTTCTAAGGCTGACTTGTGAACTCACTTGCTTCATGTAATCCAATTAATTTTATCAGTTTAACTTCTATATTTGTTCAGTAATTTACATTAATACTCGGAGAAAATTGTCATAATACTCTTTAATTACCATTTAATTAAAATATTGGTCATGACACCTATTTAGTAAAGTTCATTGTCTTCTCAAATTGGTCTCTGTAATAATCCAAACAGTTCAAATGAAAAGTCTTAACAAAAGCAATAATAAAGATTTGTTAGTTTAGAGGCACATGCTCATAGCTGTACATTTCTCCAAGTAACTTAAAATACAGATTTAATTGATATTATACCCTATGGGTTTATATGTTTTTCCAAATTTGTTAATCATAAAAAAAAACAGCAAAAAAACAAAAAAAACCAAGAAAACCCCCTACCATCTCCAGTTCCATTTTAAAAGAAAAAAAACCCTATAATCTGCAGATATTAAAACAAAGACCTTAAATGCCTTTATATATCACTGAAGTTTCTTGAAACATTTTCAGATTTCCAAGACATGGTAATTTCAAGTGCTTCTCTCCTAAGCCCCAGTTATAAGTAGTCCAAGACTCAGCTTGGCTGAGAAGTCAGCTCTGGTCTTCTTTCATTAGCTGTCTCCATCACCCGTCAATCAGCATTAATAAGGCTTTCACCATAGAATTACAACTTCATTCAGTTGTACTTTCATGACGCAGTTGTACTTTCATGTAGGTAAAATTCCAAGATCTGGCTCCTATGTGCCCACTAAGCACAACCTATGCAAAATGGCACATTGGTCAATGTGACAAAGAATTTAAATTGCGCATACACATAATTCTTCTAGATTATTCAACCACAAAAATATGTCTGTGTACACATTTTGTGGGTTTTTTTAAAAATATTGAAAGGTGCTCCCACTTGAGGGAGTCTACTTTTTTATTCCATGGTAAAGGAAAAATACAAATATGGTTGTTACAAACCATACAGGAACAGGTATTTTCCTGGTAGTCCTTAATGTGACAAAACTAAACCACAGAAAACTGTCTCCAAGGGACACTGAATTGATATAAAATATTTTTATTGTCAGTCTTATGACAAGTAATTTAGAACAAGAAAAGATTTAAAATAATTTATAGCGGAAAAACATTAAAAAAAAGGTGCAAGTTTATATCTAAAAATTCTCATTATTTCCTGCTTTAAAAAAGCAAAAAATATTTATTTGCCAGATTATTTCCAAAATTACCCAATATATTAATGTTGGCAATAATATTGCAACTTTAGGTGTTTCGTGATACCTAAAATAAAAAACAAAGTCATAGAAGGAAGCGATCATGGAGAGCACAGGGGAAAAGCTTTTTACCCTCCCATTACTTTTTTTTCCCCACTTAAAAAGGCAAGAAATATGTCTCTTGTATTTTATTTTATTTTTTGTAATAGAATCATAGATTCACAGAAACATTCATTTTGGAAGGGACCTCTCGAGATCATCTATTCCAACTCACCTGCTCAACAAGGTCACATAGAGCAGTTTGTCCAGAGCGATGTCTGGTCAAGTTTTGAATGATCTCCAAGAATGGGTAATCTACAACCTCTCTGGACAACCTGTTCTTAACTGTCCTCATAATAAAAGAGCATTTTCTTAGATAGAGATGGAATTTCATAGATCGTAATGTGTGCCACTTCCTTCTTCTGGGTACTGCTGAGAAGAGTCTGACTCCCTCATTCATTCCTATCAGGCATTTACATACATAAGATGCTCCTACACATTGTCCTGTCTGAACAGCTCCAGTGATCTCACTCTCTTCTCATATGGAAGCTGTTCCAGCACGTTCATCGTCTTTATGACCCTGTGACTTGCTCCACTAAGTTCAACACATTTCTTATACTGGGAGGCCTAGAGTGAGAGAAAATTACAGAATTCCTTCCTATTGCTGATGTAGAAGTTCAAAAACCAGATAATATTCCACAACTTTTGGATGGCCAGAGAAGAATTCAACTAATTTTGTATACACAAGTAAATATAGATATATTATTCATATAGGTATATTTCATTAAGTGCTTTCATCAGAGGATATATTACTATTATTATTATTATTATTATTGATAATTCCCTAATTTGTTCTCTAATTTGCACAAGTGGCCTGTCTATTTAAAGGATGTGTCATAATTAATATGAAAATACTTTTAAAAATTATTCTGTCATGTAATATCAAATTTGGACTTTACCACAGTCTCAGTCTAGTAATGTCAGTTTTTAAATCTGTAAGTGCAGAAGCTTTCACTTAAACTTAGAGATTCCAGAAAATAAAATTAATTCTGAATATTCACTGTATTTTTAAAGTGAATGGGAACCAAAGACTGCATCAGAAGCACTAAATTCCACAGCATGTTGTCTGGAAAATCATTACGTTTGCCTAGTCATATCAAATTGGAGCTTCCTAGCGTTTCTTTGCCACCCACTTTCTCTGGTGTTCAATCAGACTTCATAAATATTCCTGAAGCTATAAGGAATTTTAGATCAGCTACTCTCATCTTTTGTTACTTCACCTTAGCAGTTCACTTTTTACATGATTTGCAAGAGTTTCAATACGCAAAATATTTCAGCCCAGAGGAAGGGGAGAGGGAAAAAGAAAAGGAGAGGAGAATGAGATGGAAAGAGAGGGAGGAGTGGGAGAGAAGGGGAGAGCAGAAAGAAGAGAGCGTCCCTGGCAAACAGATCTTTTTGTGTAAATAGAAGGACTTTTCTACAATATCTGGAGAATACATTAATTGCAAATGAGAAAAGACAGGACCAGATTATTAAAACACAGATATGTAATAACAATAATAATGACAACAACAACAACAACAACATATGTATTTTGAGCTGTTGCTTAGAAAAAATAAAGACTCAGTGGTTAGACACCTTAGCACCACCTTGGAGCATTAGCCAGTCAATGCAGTATTTTGTTTTCTGATAAAATTGAATCTTTAAGCATTTTGCACATGCTGCTATTGGTTAAATAAACAAAACCAACAAAAAAGAAAGCTAAAGCTAAAGCCAAAGACAGATGCCATGCTCTTTTTTTTCTTTAATTAAAAAAAATTCAAAAAGCCTAGTTTTAGAATTCAAGCATAAAGATGATTGTCTATTTTTTGATGCGACAACACAGAAACAAAAACATCCCCTTAAGATCAGAGATTGGATTTTTGCCTTAATTTTAAGGAATGCAAACTTAAATTATACATCTCCCTTTAATAACAGATTTGCACCATGGGGATCTACAATGCGTTATTCTAGCTTTTTTCATATGTCATGAAATATTTTATGCATAGAAATACACCTACAAGAAAGAGGAAAGAAAAAAAAAGAAAAGAACCACAACTTTCTGGCAGTTGTTCTGGGAGAGAGTACAATGGCTAATTTGAAAGCAAAAGCCATAACATAACATAATTATGGATTTTTAATTGGAAAATGCAAAATTTTATTTCTATTCCATGTGCATCCCTAGTAGGTGAAATAAAATGCATGTACTCAGTGTTTTCATTCATATATATAATTCCCATAAGAATATGACAGCGAGGTAAACAAAATATCTTACTTTAAATATAATGATGAAAGGGGATGTTCAATATATATTTCAGATAACCAACAGAAACTATCAGTATACATAAACCTTTTGTAAAGTTAAAATTCTCTTTGTATAGTCTTTTGTCTGATTTTCAATTAAAAAATTTAAAATTAAATAAAACTATAAAAGCAAAAAAAATACATCAAGCAGAAATTCACATAATGTTCTGTGTGATAAACTAGCTTTTAGTAAAGTGTTGCACCAGCACCATATGATGACGATTCAACCATACCAAAAGGCTGACAATAACACCAATTACAGTGAAAGTACAGGTCCATAAGTTAATAAAAATAATGAACTTAATGCAAGGTAATTTAATGATTAGTGCACTATCTGTGCACCATCTTTGGAAGTAAGCATCATCACATAGTAAGATGGTGTAATAGTCTTGGCTGGGTAAGGGTTAGTTTTCTTCGCAGAGGCTCATGGGTTTTGGATGTGTGATGAAAATAGGTTGATAAGACACTGATGTTTTACCTGTTGCTGATCAGTGCTTGCAAAGAGTCAAGGCCTTTGCTGTTCCTCACCACCCTACCAGTGAGGAGGCTGGGGCAGCACAAGCAGAAGGAGACACAGCTGGGATAGCTGATCCCTCCAAACTGACCCAAGGGATAGCCCATATCATTTGATGTCACGCTCAGCAATAAAAGCTGGGAGAAGGAGGGAAACAGGGACTTTCAGAGGTACAGAGTCTGCGTTCCCAAGTAATCACTATGCATAATGCTGCCCTGCTTTCCTGGAAATAGCTAAACATCTACATCTGCCTGACAATGGGAAATGGAAAATGAGTGCCTTGTTTTGTTTTGCTTGCAGGTGCAGCTTTTGATTTACCTCTTACACTCTATCTCAGTCCATGAATTTTCTCACTTTTTGATTCTCTCCCCGATCCTGCCGCAAGGGGTGCAAGCATGTAGCCGTGTGTGATATACCTGCCTGCTGGGGTTAACTGTAACAGTCAGGCAAATCTAAAGCATTATAGCTTATAGACATTTTCTCTGGAAATATGTTACAGAAAATACCAACCAACAGCAAACTGAAATAAAAAGTCAGCAATAAATGTAAGATACAGTCTACTCTAATACAAAATACCTAATTAACAGAAGTTTCTGAGAACACAAAAATATAGGATGAAAAGGCCTTGCTGATGTAGTTGTTTTCTAGCATAATAGCATTCACAGGAATTAATTATTGACTTTGAGGAAAAAGAAGGGGAAAAAAGAATATTTTCCAGGCATATGCTTGGCAATATGGAAAACTCAGAAGTCCAAGTTAGAGAAGTGCAAAATCTCAATCAGTTATGCTTATTATTTTGAGTGTTTCATCTGGTAACATTTTGAAAAGCTTCTATACATGCATACATACACTTTAAATTTAAGTTCTGACTGTATTTTACATATAAGGCTGACCTGCTTGCAGCTACCGGACATACTGAAATACACAAAACAAAGCAACTAGCTTCACTCTTCATCAAAGCAAGTGAGATATATTTTTAGCCCTCTGTTCCCTGCAATGCCAACAGATGAAGAAATTAAGCAACCACTTTGCCATGACGTTACTTCAGTAAACAAACAGATGTAAATCTTACTTCTGTCACCCTTTCACGGGCTGATGTAGCAGGAAGTGCATCTCAGTGTTTTGAAAGCAGACATCTTTAGAGACTGCCACTCACAGACCCTAACCAGTACAAAAAAAATGAAGCAGTGCAGCCAGGAAGGGGGCCTCCATCAACTCAAATTCAAGTGTAGTAAAAGGAGAGTAATCAGGCATGGCAAATTCTCACTGTTGTAAAATGTGTGGAGAAAAGAGACAGGTTTGAAATCAGGAACAATGACCAGTTGGTGGAGAACACAGAAATTATGTACTGTAAATAATAAGGTAGATTTCACTCAGAGATACAAAAGATGTTAAGTATGGACACAGAACTCTGTATCCATGGCAGTTTCCAGAACTCTTCAGTTCAAGATATCCTAACTGCTATTTCATCATGCTGGGCTTTCAAATTCCACCCTTTGCCCAGGAGAATTTTCCAAAAGCCTGAATTTCTTTATTGTTTGTATATTTGTTTTTGCTTCCAGTTACAGAGATAAAGTTCAAAAATGCTTGTAAGAAAACTTAAACAAGAAGTTTGAATATATTTTTTACTCCCAAATAAAAGACAAATAGTTAGTCTCTTGTAATATATATGCTTAATGCATAAGACAACAAAACAGATTGCAGGTACATACCCACTGAAATACTGTGGAGAACAAATCAGAGTAACAGCCATTTAGCCCAATGTCCTGGTTTAAGCAGGAGCTAATACTTAGGAACATAGCAAAAGATGACCTTTCCACACGTAATGTATTCATATTGCCCAGCAGACTAAGGTCAGAGCAGTGAAAATCCTTCCACTCTTCTTTATGGATAACACGATCACAAAAGGTTGGATAGCTAAATGCTTTTAATTAAATATTGTAAAGCAGGAAGAATGACCTACAGTTTTATTGAACAAAATTTAAAAGACGTGGGAGTCACCTTCAAACAACAACTTGTCTGACCAGTTCTCCATTGACAGGAGGGGAGCTCAAGAAAAGGATCGTAAGTCATATGCCATGGAAATAATTACCTTCTTTTTAACCAAACGAAACAATTAAGTAGAATTATTAATATTAAATTGACTTGTTGAAGACAAATAACCTCATTTTTAAATCAACTTGGGGGAATATAATATTAAACAACACTAACATGTGAAGAATCAGAGTAGTTTGGGTAGAAAGCAACCTCTGGAGATGGTCTAGTCCAACCAGAGATCATCCAACAGCCAAACCAGGTTTAAAAATCAATATTCAAAAAGAAGCAATAAGCACCAGTAAACAAATATCTGGGGAAATAGAGAGGTGAAATGGAGAAAAAGCATAAAATTTATTTTCTAAGAATTTGGTTTTAGACTGAAGATCTATTTTCACCAATTTGGGAAAGTGAACAGAAAAGTGAAAGTTTCTCAATACCAAAAATACACACCTTCCAGAAACTATTTTAAAAGACAACCAAAAAACCCCACATTCAAATACATTCTGATGCAACCTCTTTTAGAGATATAGCTTATTACTAGTTTTAAATTACTTGAGACCAATACAGTTGCTTTGAAAAATTACAGTTAGAATACTGGTAAAAATTTATTGAAAAGCTAAATTCCAGGGGCTGTATACAATGATATAATTTTTAATGCCCTATGACAGGAAATTCTTAAGACCTTCAGTATAATGTAACCTGCATAGCCTTTTACTCACAAATACCATTTAAGGTGCTACAAAATATAAAATCTGATGCAAAATTAATTTATATTTGTCCCTATAAGTTATATTAATTGAGTATATAATTTTGAATATTTATTAATTACAAACTACATATTAACATTTGACTATTTGTTGGATTATAAGTGTATTTGTGTGCACTTACATACACATGTACACAAACAAATTGCACACAATTTCCCAACTAAAGGAAGAAAATGGCTACTAGAGCAGCAGCAGTCTTTTTACTTAAATTTGTATGCAAAACTTATATCTTGAGAAAGATAGGAAATTCCTTATTTCAGCAGTACAACAAACATAAACTTTTCTAATAATGAAGAGGATCTATAGAAGATTGAAATGTCCTAAAACCTGCTGGAAGAGATTAGTAATTAAGTGCTAATTACAACAACAGCAAAACAAACAAGCAAAAAAAGAACAAAAAAACCCCATAAAACCTGTTCTGATGTTATGCATCAAAGTTTTGGAAGAACTTGGTTTCTAAGAACAACAAATGATCATTTGTAAACAGCCCCCTCACAAGCCCCCAAAACCACCACCAACTAATAATCAAAAAACATAGGTACTCCATCAGAAAGAAGAACATAAATTTCCAATTTGCCTAGGTGCCATAAAGCAATAGCAGATAACTTAAGTAATTTTCCTGGACCTATGATTCTATGAAAAGAACTAGGGTTGTGACCCAAAGTGCAGGTTGAAAAGCTTAAAAAATGTCCAATTTCTTAAGGTGATTTTAGTACTGTAGGACAGAGATGCAAATACAATTTCTATTTCCAGAAAGATTTCCAAAGGACATCTGAAAAGTACAGAGATGTAAGCCTGAGATGTAACAAGACTATAGAAATTATAATTAAGCATAAATTCAGCTGACACATGGATAAAAATGACATCTACAAAGCAGCATGGCTTTTTTAAAGCAAAGTCCTGCGTTATAAGTCTACCAGTGCTTTCCAGCAAGATTAGCTGGCATAGAGATGAGAGAAATCCAGTTTAGGTATACTATTTGCAGTTCTAAAAGGGCATTTGAGGAAGCGCAAACGGAAGGTTGTTACAGAGATTAGGAACTATTTCATAAAATGACAGGGTTTTTCTGCATGTTTGCTTAAAATATAGTTAGTTGACAGTAAAAGGAAATGGTCAGTTCTGTCAGAGAAGAGAAGAGAAGAGAAGAGAAGAGAAGAGAAGAGAAGAGAAGAGAAGAGAAGAGAAGAGAAGAGAAGAGAAGAGAAGAGAAGAGAAGAGAAGAGAAGAGAAGAGAAGAGAAGAGAAGAGAAGAGAAGAGAAGAGAAGAGAAGAGAAGAGAAGAGAAGAGAAGAGAAGAGAAGAGAAGAGAAGAGAAGAGAAGAGAAGAGAAGAGAAGAGAAGAGAAGAGAAGAGAAGAGAAGAGAAGAGAAGAGAAGAGAAGAGAAGAGAAGAGAAGAGAAGAGAAGAGAAGAGAAGAGAAGAGAAGAGAAGAGAAGAGAAGAGAAGAGAAGAGAAGAGAAGAGAAGAGAAGAGAAGAGAAGAGAAGAGAAGAGAAGAGAAGAGAAGAGAAGAGAAGAGAAGAGAAGAGAAGAGAAGAGAAGAGAAGAGAAGAGAAGAGAAGAGAAGAGAAGAGAAGAGAAGAGAAGAGAAGAGAAGAGAAGAGAAGAGAAGAGAAGAGAAGAGAAGAGAAGAGAAGAGAAGAGAAGAGAAGAGAAGAGAAGAGAAGAGAAGAGAAGAGAAGAGAAGAGAAGAGAAGAGAAGAGAAGAGAAGAGAAGAGAAGAGAAGAGAAGAGAAGAGAAGAGAAGAGAAGAGAAGAGAAGTCATTAATGGTTTTCTTCAGTATCTAATCTCTTTCCCAGAATCACAGAATGGGTAAGGCTGGAAGGGAGCACAGTGGGTCATGTGGTCCAACCTCCCTGCTCAAGCTGGGTCATCCCAGAACATACTGCACAGGATTGTGTCCAGACAGCTTTTGAATATCTCCAGTGTGGAAGACTCCACAACCTCTCTGGGCAATCTGTTCCAGTGCACAGTCACCGCACAGTAAAGAAGTTCTTCCCCCTGTTCAGGCGGAACTTCCTGTGCATCAGTTCCTGCCCATTGTCTCTTGTCCTATTGCTGGGCACTCTGAAGGAGAGCCTGGATCCATCCTGTTGACATCCTTGCTTCAGATACTGACAGACATTGACGAGATCCCCTCTCCAGCATCTCTTCTTGAGGCTGAACAGGCCCATTTCCCTCAGCCTGTCTTCTAAGGGAGATGGTCCAGTCCCTCAATTATTTTTTTGCCCTCCATTTTACCCATTCCAGGAACACCATGTCTCTTTTTCTCTGAAGGAGCCTCAAACTGGGCACAGCACTCTAGATGTGCCTCACTAGGTCTGAGTAGAGGGGCAGGATCACCTCCACTGATCTGCTGGCAATGCTCTTTCTAATGCACCCCAGGACACCACTGGCCTTCTTGGCCATAAGGGCACTGCTGGGCTGGTGGACAGTTTGTTTTCCATCAGGATTCCAAGGTCCTCATCCACAGAGCTGCTTTCCAGCAAGTCAGCCCCCAGCCTGTACCAGTCCATGGGGTTGTTCTTCTCCAAATGCAGGACCCTGCACTTGCCTTTGTTGAATTTCTTCTTGCCTTTGTTGTCAGTTCTCTCTCCATCTCTCCAGCCTGTCAAGGTCCTTCTGAAGGGCTGCACAGCCCTTGGAGGTGTCTGCCACTCCTCCCAGCTTTGTGTCATCAGTGAACCTGCTGAGGAAGCATCTGCCCCTTCATCCAAGGCATTGATGAATAAGTTTAACAATACTGGGCCCAGTATGGAACTTTGGAGGACACCATTAGTGAAAAACCTTCAACTAGACCCTGTGTCACTGATGATGACCCTCTGGGATCTGCCATTCAACCAGTTCTCAATCTGCCTCACTGCCCACTCATGCAGTCAACACTTCCTGATTTTGTCTATGAGGACTTTGTGACAGACAGTGTCAAGAGGCTTGCTGAAGTCAAGGTAGACAATATCCATTAATCTCCCCTCACTGATCCAGGTAGTTGTTTCATTGTAGAAGGCAGTCTGCTTAGTCTAACCTCATTTACCTTTAGGGAAACCATGCTGAATATTTCTAATCTGATACTTCTTGTCATCCATATGGATAGAGATGGCCTCCAGAATGAGGTGCTCGATCACCTTCCCAGGGATTGAAGTGGGGCTGACTGGCCAATAACTCCCTGTGTCCTCCTTCTTGGCCTTTTTGAAGACCCAGGTGAAATTTGCTTTTTCCCAGTCCCCAGGCATCTCTTCTGATCACCATGACCTTGCAAAGATGACTGTGAGTGACCTCGCTATGGTGTCCAGAAGCTCTGTCAGCACTCATGGATGCATCCTGTCAGAGCCCGTGGACTTGTGGATGTCAAGTTTGCTTAGTGTGTTGTCAAGACCTACCCTCCTTCACCGAGGAAAATCTTCCTTCCACGACTCCTTTACCCTGGTCTGTGTCAGAGAACCCTGAGGGATGGTCACGTCAGTGAAGACCAGTGCAAAGAAGGCATTTGAGAACTGCCTTCTATGCATCCTCTGTTACTGGGGACCCCCCTCCATTTACTAATGGGCCCACATTATCCTTTTGTTTTTATTCTGTTATTGATGCATTTAAGAAGCCCTTCTTTTTGTCTTTAACATCCTTGGCCAGATTTAATTCCAGATAGGTCTATACCTTCTTGGTCTCATTTCTACTTACTCTGACAATCTCCCCTATATTCATTCCAAGTGCCTGCTTCCATCCCTTCTTTCATCTCCTGTGTATTTCCTTCTTATGCTCCAGTACTGGCAGGAGTTCTTTATGTATCAACACATGTCTCTGGTCTCCTTTGTCAGATTTCTTATCTGTTAGGATGCATCATTTATGTGCAGGGTTGGAAGTGATCCTTGGATATCAACCAGCACTCTTGGACCCCATTTCCCTGAGGGGTCTTTTTCCATGGGGTTCTTCCAATAACATCCCTGAAAAGACTAAAGACATCTCTCCTGAAGTCAATGGTTGTAATTTTACTTGCTGCCCTGCTTCCTCCTTGCCCAGTACTGAACTCCACAACCTCATGGTCACTACAGCCAAGGCTCCCCCCAGCCTTCACATCTCCAAAAAGGCCTTCCCAGTTTGTTAGTATGAGGTTGAGCAGTACACCATTCTTTGTGGGGTCCTCCAGTACCTGTGTCAGAAAGTTGCCATCAATGTTTTCTAGAATCCTCCTGGGCTGTTTGTGTTTTGCCATGTTGCTTGTCCAGCAGATGCCAGGGTAATTAAAGTTATTGTTTGACAATATATTAGTAGATGGAAAACAAGGCAAGCAGTGAAATGGCAAAGCTTGCTGATGATAGCTTACAAAAAAACAGTAATAGGACAATTACCTATGAAGAAATAAAGAAAGGGCCTGCAAAACTGAGCAAGCAGTAAAATGGAAGATTAAATACATTGTACTTTGTAGGAAAAAAAAATGAAAAGGCATCAGATGAAGCTAGCAGAACTGCAGTGAACAAAAGGAAATATTTTTTCACTGAAATGTCCTTGCCATAAAATATTTAGGATACTGAAAAGTATATGTGGTCTTGAGAGGAAAAACAGACGAAATCATGGATGAAAAAATTAGTCAAGTTTTACTTACTCTAAATACACTGGATTTAGGAAGCCTCTGTGCCAAAAAACTGTTAGGGAGTAAGAAAACATTTTGTAGAAGTATCACTATATCATTGCTTGCTCTCCTTCCCTTATGTTATACCCTGTTAAATGAATCTTTATTATGCTTCTGTAAAACTGTTCTCATATTCTTATAATCTAGGGATTACAAACAGGAAATTTTATGTTGAATACATAGTTTGAGAATTAGATTAAAATATTATTTGCATATTTGGCTAATACTGACTGAGTAGAGTCAGAAAAAGTCAGTAGTGGGTTGTGGTAAACAAAGCAGGAAGAATACAAGAGTAAAATACAACACCAATTACCATGTTGGCATTAAGTTAACAAGAGAAAGTGCCAACGTTTCTGAAATGGATGCTCAATATGTTCAAGAGTTATCTGAAATAGAAATGATCTTGAATTATAAAACTTGCCAATAACTTTCAGCAGATATGGAATCAGTACAGAGAAATTTGGCCTGTGTTAGTAAACTGTTGGTCAGTGGTGTTGCACAAAAAGAAGTGTTCATTTTTTTTAAAATACAAAGCAGTATTTGCTTTAAAGAATTTGAACTAATCATGAGAGTTACATGGATTTAAATAATTTGCAGGGATTTTCACCATTAGTGTGAATCTCTGCTTGTCATTCTTTCTGCAAAATGAAGTTAGGATGCACAAGGAATAGAAATGGGGGTAGAATCCAATCAAATAAGTAATTTGTATGATCCTGGCTAGCTAACCACAAAAAATACAAAGAGAAAAAGAACATGATAAGAAATACAGAGAAGAGTGAGCAGAAGGGCAACAGAAATCATCAGAACAGTGAAAATACCACAAGTGGACATATACTGAAATTTATAAAACCGAACAGCTCAGAAAGGAGAAATATGTAATAGATTTAATTCCTGATTTTGATGTGCAGAAAGCAGAAAAGTTTTACATTCCCCTTTCTCACAAAAGGGGGATTACATAGTATTTAACTAAAGAAACACATCAACAGTCTTGTGAAACTCAAAACAACACAATGAAACAGTCCACAATCTCATTGAGGTGTTTCGGGGCTGGTTTGTTTTTTTTTTTTTGGGGGGGGG